>VCCN01005666.1:797148-809524 GCA_006491835.1 Architeuthis dux | reverse complement strand
TCTGCAGGGGATGCAGTCAGCGTATTCTAGGCCCAGCCGACAAGGCCGTGTAATTTTGAGATGAGTTTATCATTTCAAGAGTTGTTCAGAATATTGAGCTCATTCTTTTCGTTTCAGAAGCGCCATTGTGGCACCAAAAAGAAGGAGATAGTTTGAACAACTCTTTCACTGAAAGTTACTTAATGGTATATAACAAAGTAACTTAAGTGATAAATTTTAAAGTCAATGAATTGACAAAAAGGACACATTAATTATGGGTACTTACCTCTCCATAAACTTTAAATGTGCAAGATGACTCATCCAGTTCTATTCCTGTTATACCTTGAACCTTTCTAGCCTGCTGAATATTGCTGCCATGTGTTCCTATTGATAAACCCATCAAGTCTTCTCGGACTGAAAATTCTTCCATGTAACCAGACCGAATTTTTGCACTCTGCGATAATGAAAAATGCTATGGTGGTGTGAAAATGCAGTTCCTAAGAGAGATTATTTTAAAATATAACTGAACTAAAAATGTTCTAAGGATGAAAAGGCGTAAATGTATTACCTGTAATTTCTTAACAGCCTCTTCTGTTCTTTGTTTCAATAAGACTTTTTGACGCAGATTTCTCAAAAACATGTCTCCCATCAGGGAAGCTTTTTTTATCACAGAAGAATTTGTCGACTATAAAATATAAGAAATACAAATAAATGCTGGGAAGGAAAAGAATTTAAGTATGCTTCAGTACTTTGAGAAAATATTAGCAATTATATATAGGATACTTTTAAAATTCAGTTTTTACTTCATACTAACAGGGGATTCCTACTATCAGACAGAATATTAGTAAGCTGTCCAGTAAACAACTTTGCACTGACAATCCATACTTCACTTTAAACAGGAAGATCGGGAAATTCCAATGTTTACAGTAATGGCCAGAGTACCATCAACAAAATAGATTAAGTAGGAATAAAGCTAGTTTGGATCTGGAAAATATATATATATATATATAAATAAAAGAAAATTCTTTTTTAAAAATCTGTTTTATACACACATTTGCCAGCGTATTGGACAGTAATATTTGCATAGTTTTTAAACATTTTTTTTATTTAAACAAGCATCTTATGACAGCAAATATAGTATATAACACTATTCTGAGCCAAACATGTTATAAGCTTACAAATTATTTTTTAACTGAATGTTTAGTCTGTGAAATTACAGCTTTACATCTAACAATAGAGCACAAAGTAAATAAACTGCCTACAGATATTAGTCAGTTATGGGGATTAGTAGTGAAAAAATAAATTTTTAAAAAAAATAAAAGCCTTCCTAAGCTACATTAAGTGAGCAAGTTTATCTTTAATATGAACTGCTTATTGAAGAGAGAACTTCACAAAACCTTTCAGTGCCTTTTTAAAATTAAAGATCTTTACAAATTGAATAAAAATATTCTCAAGTTGTGTTGGTATGTAAAAGATTTCATTCAACTATTGCAGATTTTCAGTGATATTTTAACATCTTTACAATCTTTCTTTACACTTGTTTAAACAAATTTTAAAGTGAAATAATTGTAAAGAAAAATTGTAAAGATGTTAAAATGACACTGAAAATCTGCAATAAGTCCTACAGACTAGTTTTGTCAAAGGAAAGGAGAGAAAAAACCTCACTATAGCTCAAAGCCCAAATTAAAAATATGCATACACAATTACCTTATATATATATAGTTTACATTTTGCAACTTAATGTGACCAACTGTATGGATATAGTTGGTGTGGGGGTACTTCTAGTAGTCTATCTTAATACTAATTTCATTAAATGTTCTCAATCATGAACATTGTAATTCTCAATGAAACCATGTGGTCACACACTAAGGATTTTTAGAATCTCACAATAGAATAGTGTAGTATTGTTACTGTCCAAGTTTCCTTAAAATGTAATTTTTAAAATACTTTCACAATGATTAGTGTTCTGTACAATTTGTACTGGCAGAAAACAGGCTCATTGAAATATTTGCTAACATGTCATAACTAGTATATCATTTTCATTAAGATCCATTTAAGGAGGTATATCCGTTTTTTTTTTAATTGTTTAAAAAAAATAAAAAATAAAAATAAAAAAATAAAAAAAAAAATAAATAAAAAAAAATCAATAATCTTTCAGAGATCCATACGTATACAAAATCAGATAATGTAACAAGAGCTACAGAAACATTTGAGGTGTGGAAACATTTAGAACCAGTTTGTTTATTTAACACTGAACTTAGTCTAATGTAATTTAATAATAGCAATGAGAAATAGAGAGTACTTTTCAGAAAAATTCCAGCTAATTTAAATCACAAGAGATTCTCATAGATTTTTGCAAGACTGGCAGCAGTAACCAAAAATCCATTTAAATCACTTAGGAGAATATTGATATAAAAATGTTCATCCAATATATAGAAGCTGAGATTTGTGTTCAAAAGTTTTTTCAATTGCTAAAAGAAATTAACTGAAAACTAGAACTAGAACTTGAACAACTACATTTAGAAAGAAAGAAAAGAAAGGAAAGAAAAAGAAAGAAAGAAAGAGAAAAAAAAAAGTATTACTGAAATTTAATAAGATTGTCGATATTGCATCAAAGATTGAATAGATTTAAATTTCTTTTCTTTTTCTTAAATGTAAATATGCCTATTATGAAATTTCAGTAAAATGTCACTTGAATGTGAATAAATTTTTACACTTTTTAAAAAATAAATTCCCATGGGAATTAAATTCAGTTTAATTTTCTTTGCAAAAGGAACCAACCGGAGGTCAAAATTATGCCATGAATCGGAAAATTTAGGATGGCAAAAAAGTAAAATATAGCTTCATTTGGCAACTATTCCAAAAGTTTCTCAGGACGAATCCTGAGCATGCTAATGGTGATCGCCTCCCGACCAGCTGGCCAAGATATCCTGTGCAACTTCATGCAGGACGATACCCGAGAATGCCACAAGGACCACCGAAGGGCCGTGGTTCTCTGAACTTTGAGGCCATGACGGTTTCGAAGAACAGATAGTATACTTTGATCTTAGCCAAAAGGACGCAAAACGATCCATTTAATTTGTGAAATTATATTGGAGACTTTTTAAAATTAGATATTTTCACATATTTAATCAAAAGTTTCAAAATACTTGCTTTATTTCTATGCTCTTTATTGCATCCTAAATATTAATGGTATTTTACTAATCGAGAAATAAAGGAACTCGTTTATCATTATTCGCTGTAATTTTAATAGATTCTACTTGTGTCCAACACATCTCTAGAAGACGCTTTTCAGTCAGTCGGTTCCGTTAATGTAAAGAAGAGAAAGAGAAAGGAGGAGGGGGTATTTTCTAGCTGCTATAATCTCAAGAGAATGTGTGACATCATTAAAAGAACATCTATTCTGATCAGTAGATGCTGTATAAAGCGTTTGGGGGGGGTAACAGTGTTACCAAGTATCATTTGTTATTAATAGTTAAAACTCTTCAGAAATTGCTAAACTTTAATTTCCAGCTAACTTTTTGGCTATGTTAAACTCATTAAAAGCCCACTTATCAAAAATACATAACCATACACTCCAGAACAAATTATTGATAACAAATTTTTTTAAATTTGTACAATTTAAAAATTTTTTTTATCAATAATTTGTTCTGGAGTGTATGGTTATGTATTACATAATTTAACTTTAATTTAAACTTTTTTTATAGCCAGATTTTCAGATGAATCATCCTCACCTACCTGTTGCTATCACAACTAGTAATGCTACTACTACGTTTAGAATCCCTTTGAAATCAGAAATCACAGATATGGATGTAAGGATGTTGGACACATCGTGAACGTCTGGTTCTTGTTAACAAGAAGGTATGAATTACGCAATAACCAGATTATTTCCCCTTGGTCAGTAGGACTTATGATGTCTGACTGGTTTAAGCAGTTTTCAATAATTATCCAATGTAATTTATGTCCATTTGGACAGTCATATGGAATAGGGAAATGTTATCCTCAGCTGTTATCACCTACCAACTGTAAAAATGTGACTACATGGACATCTCTCACACGCACACACTAAATAAAGTTGCATCAAAATATGGGGTATGGACACAAATGCCAACTCATTTTATAACACTAGTGAATAATTCCAACAACAACATAAATGAAGAATACAGACCAGTTTTAGTCTACACCTACTTCATTTAGTCAAAACAATTAGTATTCTGGTACTTTTTTTCAAGTTTAGTTTTTGCAAATATTGGATCTAGTGCAGAGCTTTCCAAGCATTTTGCATTGGCAACACTTTTTTTAAAACAACATTTTTGGCAACACATTACTCAAGTTTTGTTAGCCAAGCCAGATATATAACATCCCAGCAGTTCAACTGACTCAGGAAAAGTATCTTTTGAAAGATATACAAAATTATACTTAATTTTGTGACACACCTAGAGATTCTCAACGACTGTTTCGAAAGCTCAGATCTAGTCGATCAACAATGTTTGAAGTAGGTAGTTGCATCATAAAATATAGCAACAAGTAATTTGCTTACTTAAATTCTATTTAGAATTGTTATAGACAAATAAACTTAGTAAGTTGGATGAATTTCACAGGACCTGTTTAAATATCACTTTCTATAAATAATACATGGATGATTTTACATGTAGCAGAAAATAGGATCAACTATTGAGCGAGTAGATTGAATGAATATTATACTAAAGCAAACATTGTTTTAGGCCACAAATTATTTACCTATAATCACCAAGTGCAATATGAAAATCCTTTTAACAACCATAAAGTAAAACAATAAAAACATTGGGTTATATGAAATATGAGGCTATTACTAAAAATTAAAACATTTAAGGAAAGATCATACAATTTTAAAGAAAAGTTTACTCAATAGGCAGGGTGTACAGGTTTTCACAATAGCACAAATCCTTTCACTTATAAAGATTATATACAGTAGGTTTTATCTTAGCACATCAGTCCAAATGTTTTAATTAATCCCATTACCCTGAACAGGCTAAAACTTGAATTATACAACTGCAAAAGTATTCAAGCATTACTACACACATCTTAAATAGAATCACTTTACAGAAAGCATTAATACTGTCCCTATATAAACCATTACACAAATGCTTTTCATTAAAAACAAGGTTTATCACATGGAAGATTTTAGCAATTAACACTATAAGAAATTAATCAGACCAGGTGCGAAGTCTGAGAATTCATCAAAGTTCAATAGGTTAAATTCAGACAAGTATCGAAGATTTGGGGGAGGGGACAACTAAAATGACAAATCTTGGTTTTGAATAATCAAGTTATGATGAAAGGGTAGAAAATGCTCACCAAAACAACTAATGCATTATCATCTGAATTATACAAAACAACTGCAGCACCACAGTGTTTCTTAAATTCTGCTAATGTTGTTTCTTCTCGGCACCTGAAATAATGAAGGTAGTTTTTTTTAATAAAAAGAGATAAAATATGAAGCCATTCGAAGTTGAAGTCAGAAATTTAATATCAAATTTTTTTTTTAATTGAAATCTTTAGGACATCTGATGTTTCCCAAAGGCAGTATTTACAAAGATTTTCAAATGCAATTAAGAAAAAGGATTAAAAAAAATCTTAAATTTGATTCAGAGTATTAAAAAAAACAAACAAAAAACACTGGAGTTAAGTAAATGTTTTATAAACAGATTGGTTATGTACAGCAAATTCACACAAGAGAAACAATTATACTTACACCTCTCTCAAATCAGACGGCACTTCGAGAATAGATTTTCGAAAACTATCTTTTGAAATGCTTGGACTGAAAATGAAGAAAAATCCAAACTGTTAAAGATATGAATAAATTTCCTTGAAAAAGTTTAATAGTATACTTGGACATTAGTTAAAAAGAGAAAGACTTTTAGCACATACAGGTTAAACAAACACTCCTATATTTACAACATATTTATGACACTAGACAAAATAATTCCCAAAAAGCTTTTTCTTCATCTGACACTCAGAGGATAACCGTCAGACGTAATCCAGATTTTATAAGAAAAATTGTTTAGGAGATTTTAAATCACATCAGTCTTAACATTTCAGAATTATGTTCCAATGAAAATTTTTATGTCCAAAAACGAAACAGCATAATTTAGTAGAGAAAGAGGTATAAAAACAGAAAAATAAGTCTTTAAAAAAAAAAAAAATGAATTTAAAAAAGGACATGGTACTATACCAAATAGCTCCTGATGAATGTCAATTAAGAATTCAGAAAAATAGAACTCACTTTTCATTTAAGGGCCTGACTTTCTCCAAGGGTAGAATATCTGTATGTGAAGATTCAAAACCAGCATATTCAACCACCGCAAAATCCCCCTTCAGCATTTTGATCTTGGATGGCCACCATCCTATCATGTCATCATCCATAGATTTGCTGAGCACCTGAAATGAGATCAACAATTTAATGTTAGCTTGGACAAACATTTCAAGTTGGAAACAATTTTAGAAAAAATTCCTCAATTCAATTCAATAGTAACTTAAATATTAATATCAAGCCACAAATTGTGGGAGAGAACCTAATAAAGCTTCAAAGACTTGAGTTTATTTTATAAAACGGTAAGCTTTGAAGTCATAACAATTGTAAATCAGCTCATCCACGTGTTATTACTTTTGAATCCTAACAGTTGTGCGTTACTTTTGAATCCTAACAGTTGTGCGTTACTTTTGAATCCTAACAGTTGTGCGTTACTTTTGAATCCTAACAGTTGTGCGTTACTTTTGAATCCTAACAGTTGTGCGTTACTTTTGAATCCTAACAGTTTCAAAAATGGGGTCTGTGGACCCCTGGGGTCAGACAAATAATGTTTGGGGTCTGCATTGTTCTCTCTAAACCTGACATTGGGAATCTTGTGGCAGAGAAACAACACCATCCATTGCACACCTATCGAAAAACAATTAGTGTACCCAGACCTGTACCATATTAGAATTCAAATCAATGTAATCCATTTAGAATTAATGATTTTTAAAAGTAAAAAATTGTTTATTGTAGTTCATTGGTTACAGTCTAAAAACTAAATGCTAAAAATAGAGGCCCACTGGAATATTTCCTTTATAGAGGGGTCATAGAGTTTTTAAAGTTTCAAAACTACTGCACTAATCTGATAGACTGATGCCACTAGTTGAAAAGTAGATTCACGGCAACAACAGTTCTTGAAAAGGATAGTTAACTACCACCTCAGCAACACTAAAACCTTTATTTTCACTTCTTGCTATAAGAGGGATCACTTGTCAGAAATAGTGGATGCTTTAGAGAACATGGTTAGTAGCAGCTGCTGCTGCTGCTATTTTCATGTTGTGAAGGGAGGAGAGGAGTTCTGCTTCATGTAATACCAAGAAGACCAAAATGGAAAGGAGAGATTCTTTACTTGTGCTGCTACTGGAGGGAGAATATAAGATAACCAAGAAATTAATAGGAAAAAGGCAGCACTTCTAGAAGATTCTACTAAGACATTAGAAGACCATTTCAACGAGGAGGTTTAAGAAAGTGAGCAATTCGTATAGACAGTTATTAAAAAATCATTTTGTCTGCAATATAAAAGGCCAACAAAGATGTAACAATATAGGGAAGATATACATTCGGCAGCCAGATACAGTACTTCAGGCAAGCATTTGCTACTTCGCTTCTTGGTTAAACCAACTATTTGTGGATGGCATACATACAAAACAGATTGTACACCATGTAACTTTAATATGAAGCCACAGTCAGTAACCAACAGGTATAATAGCAATACTTTTATAAAATAAGGATGCAGACAAGATAGTAAGGGTACCTTTTATAGAGGATTTAAAATGTTGCAAACCTTATATTCAGGTTCTATACATCAAGTAAAGAATTATTATGAATAAAATATCATTAGCACTTTTCATACTTAATATCTAAATTACAAACAAGCTTTATTCATTAAATGGAAATTGCAACTGAAACAAAATAAAGTATCAATTTTTCTAATAAATATTTTTCAACTGAATCTCCATGAATTAAGATAATTACTACCATTTGAATATAATAAAACATTGCAATAGTGAGGTTGATCAACAACTGATATGAAGGTCTTCAGTTTGGGGATGTTTTGTAAGGGATACTCTATTTTGTACAGGCTGATAATATCTACAACATTCTTTACTGACAAGGGTTTTGAATTGGGAAATTCAGCCAAAAATAATTTCAAGTATTTCAGCTGAACCAAGACTGTAGTATTAAAACTTAAGAGTAAAATAATCACTTACTAATTTGTAACCAATTTATGCCAAAATAGACCACATTATTAGTAACCTAGAAACAATGAGTAGAAATATTTTTTAAAAACATTTCTGACTACATTGGTTTTGTTCAACATTTGTAAACTAATAACCAAATTATTTGGAAGTATAAAATTGCTCCAACCAAAGAGTAAATGCTCGATTTGTAAGATATTTTAAAAACGTATTTTATATAAAGTAAAAAGGGTAAAATTTTTAAATTCTCAAATCTAATCAAGGATAAAACTTAATTAGAAACAAAGCATTTAGAGTATAATTGAAATGATAGTGTGTTGATGTTTCAATAAGATTCTTGCTATTTTTAAAACTATAATAATTTTACTAGAAAGAAAATAGAAATATCAAATCTAGTGATTATGGCAAATGGAAGCTAAAAAGTAACGTATACTAAGAAGGTCACTGTATATTATAAATCGTAAATCAAAAGCCAGTCATTAGAAAAAAAGCCAGACAATATTTGTAATGCTTAATCAAAATTTGAATTTGCAATATTTAACAGAATTAAAACAGAATTTAAAAAGAAATTGTGATTCAAATCATACTGAAGAGAGTTGTAAGTGTTAAGTTAAATGTTCAGATTTTCAAAGTCCATTTTAACATAAAGACTCAAGTAGAGTTCCAGATTTATCTATCAATGTCACTTGACATTTTCATACATAAACTTTGCCACTTTTATAAACCCCAACAAAAATGTCACATTCCAACATTTTAAATGGAAAATGCATCTAAAGAGCTACTTTCACTATACTTTCAGCAGATGCAACAAAATACAATGCAAGGAGAGACGTATTGAATTAAGTAAATAAAATAAATAAGTCTGATAAAAGAGTAAAAATAGAAGCTGTGTATGTTTTAACAGAGAGCACTAGATAAGAGGTGCATTAATTGGGTAAAGTTCACTGCAAGAAGAGGCACAAAGTTTTATTCAGATTTTAATCAGTGCATTTTCTGTTTACTAAGCAAAGATGGCAGGATTGAGTTAAGTTTTCATGTTGCAACAATAAGGAACACCATTAGCAGCAAAATTTGACAAAAACATCAGCGAGGCCCAATGGATAGAATTTTGTTGGCTCTTTGGAGTCGGAGGCTATATATGCATGCATAGGCAATTTGTAATTCAGAGTGAAGAACTATGCATTCTAAGCACCAGTATGTGTATATATATAATACATACACCTACCAGAAAACAGTAAGCATTCTACCTCTAGAAGAATGGTAGTCATAATAATCAGTCCCCTATTTAATGTAATTTAATACTAGTCATAACCAAAAATGAGAACAAGACTTTAGTGGGTGATAAATCACATTGGTTTTGCCTTTTTACATTCCTCACAGTGATACCGTATATCTCTGGAGAAGGCGTTGTTCAGATAAGATGAGACCAACATTTCAGTCTATTTCAGGGTTTTAGCTCATATTTGGGGGTATAAGACAATCCCAAACTACCAAATAAACGATACACCAATACAATTAACTAAATACCTTGAATTATTACCAGTAATAAGGTAATATCTTAACGTATTACCTGAAGATAGTTTGAATGTTGGTATTGTTATCAGTGAAGCATACAAGGCAAATTCCATGAGTCGACCATTGTCTGTAGTGATAGTAGTTAAACAAATCTGTCATTGACTTGGTTGGGTTAAAGCAAAAAGTAGGAAATTCATTTTCATAATATCATTTAACTATTTTATCTATAATCATCTTCACCTATTAAAACAGATAGTCAGGGTCTTCACACAATGCCGAGAGTAGTTAAAGGAGAATTTTATTCTTAATCTTTCATACATGCTAATTGCATAATGTCTTTAATTAAAAAAAAATAAATTAAAAAAAAATTTAAAAAAACATCCATTGGATTTTGTTAAACTTTACATTTCTTAATTATTAAAACACTGTTATTTGATAACATTTCAGACATTTCCAAGTGTAATAAAGAATTTTAAGACACTAAATAACATTTAATAAATTTTAATAAAATTAGCAAAAACAAAATATTTTAGTGTAATTGCAATTTTTATTTTCAGGGCATATTCTTTACATATTATATTGAACGTTTCAAATAAAGTTTCTACCGATTTAATTTCTCCTGAGAATTTTATAGAGATTTTGTATAAAATTAAATAGATAGACTATTCCACAATTACTTACAAAATACCTTTATGTAAATAAAATTCATTCATAAATGAATACCGAAAATTTTATTGAAATCCAATAATTAGTTGATTTTTGGTAGATCTTGGTGTGGTTTGCCTGTCGCTTTGTCAATAGTGTGCACACACTTCGGAGGTGGCCATTTTAAGGTCACCGATTCTTTATCTGGCCTATAAGACCTCTTGTTGGGGGGGGGGGGGGTGATTCAAGTGTTGTCTTATCTTCTGAGATACACCATAATTGAAGAGGGCTCAGCAACCAACTTTAATCTCTCACATTAAAATTTGTGATTTCAAAAGCTCAACACAGGAAAATAGAGAAAACTACAAAGAAGATGTCACTGGCAAAGTACCAGAAGAACAGATAAATTCTAATTAAATCATTTCATCCTAGACTTATATATAGGTTGCTAAATACATATCTCACCACAATTACTCGACAAATGGCTAATGTACAAAGTCGACAGATATTAGTCAGCACAAAAGGCAGAGCAGTGCCGACTTTGAAGTTGTTTGGATCAGCGGTTCAAGAAATCTAATAAAAATAAGTAAATTTAAAGATTATAGATCTTTCTTCATAGTTTCTATAAACTATCTTTTACTTCCACTCTAGAATTATCAAAATTTAGATATAAAATATCTAAATTGGCAACACCAAAGAGAAGTAAACGATATACTTTGAAGCTGTAGTTTTGTACAACAGACGGAAAATTGTTTTACATAACTATTATGGCAGACTGCCCCACACATCATAAAGTCCAGCTCCTTCCAAACATGCACCGCCCTAGTATACATCAATTGGGATTCATCTATTATGATTATGTAGTAGAAAGGTCTCTTTAAAATGGGAGGACCGCAGGGCACAGAGTCTTTCACAGGACACCGCTTCGGAGGGTACTTGTTGCAGCACGACACCAGAAAACGCAGTTTTCTCTCGAATCACTACACCAACAACATTCTGAGCGCAGCCAAAAGCAAATTGTTCCCACTCATAAATCGGCCACTTACATCACACTAAGAAATGATTCAAATGCCTGTATACAAAGTGTCTGGCGCAGCAAACTATCAACGAGAAACCCAGATGTTCTAACAGCACTGCCACACAAAGTCTCTTCGGCTGTGGTTGGGCAGAGGTCTCCGGTTCGATCTTGTGGTCGGCACAGTTTGAAAGTTGATATATCAGCAATTTACTGTTACTGCCAAGGCACGTTAGAGTTTGTTCATGTTCCTTGTCTACCATCAGGGTGTGCAAGTGAAGACTACATCAAAATTACCTGTGCCAGGACAGGATGTAGGAAAGATTCAAAAGAATGGTGCCTTTTCAAGGGCATCAATCAGGTGTATGTGCAAGAGCGTCAGTCTCCTAAGAGACAACTCCAATCGGAGTATGGAGCCGGGTGACAAAGTCCTGGTTTCCATTGTATGCGTCAGCTTAGTGATCCTTGTAAGTCTAAAGTCTGGTGGAGACCAGGACTTTACTCCTACAAGTTTTTTTATGACCACTCTGTTGGCAGGACGCAAGTCCACCAAGGGGATACCTCCACCCTAATCACACAGTTTAGAGTGTACTCAATTAGCTGCTGAGTGCACAGGGAAATTTGTCCTAATAAAGAGTTTTCCACACTCTTCGTTCAAATCGAACCCATGACCTTCTGCTAACCATTACACTATCCGAACGGAATTTACAAGAGCAGCCATGACCAAATTTTGAACTGTTCATTAGTTGTATTTTCAAAGTAGTTACCAACTAACATTTCGCACCACCCTAACTGCAATATATAACAATGTTCAATATTTTAAAGTAAGGAAAAATGTTATTCGAAATTACTTAGTTGCAATCTTGAATATTTACTATTTTCTTAATATATACTGGAGCCAATGAAAACGTTTCATATAAAAAAAAAATTTAAAAAAAATTTAAAAAAAAAAGCTGTGTTGGAGTGTGT
>VCCN01005666.1:749797-763161 GCA_006491835.1 Architeuthis dux | reverse complement strand
TGGGCGATACTGTATCTCTCGAACTTCATTGGCAGAGTTAAAAATACCCCATCTTTGGAATGTGAGTTTATAGTTGAAGGGGAAACAAAAAGAAATGCAAACCAGAGGGTGTCAACAAAGTGGTTTCACTACCTCAATGGAGTGCTCACTCAAACTGAGTGACTCAGCAAAAAGAATCATGACAATGGGACACAGACCAAATTATAATTAGAAGATCAACAAGATTGTGCTGTACCAGACACATTCACTTGAAAAAGGCTAGTGAATGGACTGGCCAAAATATGAAAAGAACTACAAATTGAATAAGTTTCAATAAGTTAAAATCTCAGACAATTTAGCAAATTTTCTTTTGACTAAGTCACATAATGTAAGAATTTCATAAAGAAACTAGCATTCCAAGGGAAATTATGAATCACTGCCACCCATATATACTGTGTTGGGGGTGATCAATTAAAAAATTGGGCTGTGTTCACTAACAAATGTCTGAATTTTCAAAAAACATGCGGTCACAAACTAGTGACCAATTTAGCATAAGCTTACATTGAAAATTGAACCCCCCCCCACACACACACACTAAAACCCTATTTTGTAAGTGAATTTTCAAAAAACAAAAAAACATTTTCCCTACTCATTGAGGGGAGTGTGTGAACAAAATTTCACATTTCTTCTATGAACAGTTAGGGCAGGGTGAAGTCCGACTACATAGATACAAATTGACCCCCCCCCCCTCTAAAACCCTACTTTGGGGGGTAATTTTTAAATAACAAAAAAAACATTTTCCCTACTCATTGAGCTGTGTGTGTGTGTGCGTGCATGCGCGTCGTGCATGCAAAATTTCACATTTCTACTATGAACGTTTATGGCTGGGCGAGGTCTGGCTACATGAATAACCTAAACCTTTGGTAGCAGTGATTAATAGATCTGTTCATTACTGAATTCCAAATTCTCTTTTCTCTGAGTGCTTATAATTAAAATATAATCTTCCTTTTTCTTTTCATGAGACAGAAATAAGTAGCATATTCATTTGTACCTGGTTTTATTTAATAACGAGCTGTTTACATAACTTCTTTTTACACTTTTAAATGGTTTTATGATTGTATTTTAATTGTTTTCTCCTTGAATTATTTTTTTTTTCAGTAATTTTACAAAACAAATAATAATTTACTTAGGAAACACAATATAATTACAAAAATACAAAACAAACAATTTAATCTTTATTATTATTGGATGAAGTATTGTAACACCACTTAACTCAAATTTAATAAAAGTAGTGTTACAATACTTCATCCAATAATAAGATTGATTTATAAAAAAAGACTACTAGGTCTCGTATGTAAAACGACATAAATATGGTGCAGAGAGTTAGTTGTAGGGAGTGAGTTTTTAAGTGTGAATCAGCTTCTGCTGATCCACGGTAAAAGCAGCTAGGTGTAAACTAGTCTCCCTCTATCAATGAGGGTGTGAGTTCGATTCTCACCGAAGGCTTACTCTTTATTTCCGATTGCGCTGTTATTCGTTGCCATAGAAACAGTGGACCGAATTAATAAGTTGTATAAAAACAACTAAAATTAGAATGAAGGTAAAAACTAGTCAAATTTAATAAAAGTGGTGTGAAACAATAATTTATTTTAATACAAAACAATTAAATAATAATTTAATACAAAATAAGTCACAATGTAGGGAAGGTGGTCCCAATTGTAAAGTTTCACACCCTCGCTCACTTGATGTTAAAAATGGTGCACAAATAAAGACATAAAGGAATTAATGAAAGAAAAACAATAAAAAAAATGATAACGTTTAAAATTGAAAACAGGATGCTTTGTCACATGGTTTTCAGTGAGGGCAATAAATAAAACTTTTGTTTTTGTCAATTGAAAAAAAACTTTTCAAATTAAAATTCATGAAGAATACAATTGACCTTGAACTAAAGGTCACAGAAGAGCATTCCAATCTGTCCCAGGGCTCTGGTAGTGCCAAAATATCATATACGAGGTGTGTCCAAAAAGAAACCAAACTTTTTTAAAAACAAATGTATTGCTTTACCTACTACCATATGAGACTTTGAATGGTTCTTCAGACGATTGAACTCCTTCTTGTTATTTGTGTTTTAAACACAACGTTTTGGTCAATCCATTCTTCAGGTGTAAAATCCGAGTGTGATGGGTTAAACAGAAGTTATGTTTAAAGGGGCTAACCATTATAGCACATGGCCTGGGTGTTGCTGTGTCTTTGTCTTGTCGGATTTAGGTTTGTTGAAGTGGAAGCCACATCGGGTTGAAATCTGCATTTGTCTGGCTCGTGCATTTAGTCGACATTTTGATGTGAGCTAATCCCCTTTGATTTTTAACAGACCTAAACCCGACAAGACATGTATTTTGAGGTTGTATCAAATAATATAGTCAGAATGACAAAATGATTTTTATTCTTTCATTTTAGTGAAGCTTTTCATATTCCCCCTAAATTGTAATTTTGTTATAGCTCCTTATTTACCTGATATATTTTTAATCACTGCTACCAAAGGTTTAGGTTATTCATGTATTCACACATTTATATGTATCTATGTATCCGGACTTCACCAATCCCTAAACGTTCATAGTAGACACTGAAATTTTGCACACACACTCCCCTCAATGAGTAGGCAAAATGTGTGTTTTTTTTTTTTTTTTTTTTTTTTAAATTCCCCTTCAAAATAGGGTTTTAATAGGGGGTTCAATGTAAGCTTATGCTAAATTGGTCACAAGTTTGTGCCCGCTTGTTTTTTGAAAATTCGTTCATTTTTTTTTAGTGATCACAGCCTAACTTAATTGATCACCCCCAACACAGCATATATGAGTGGTGGTGATTCATAATTTCCCTTGGAATGCTAGTCTGTTTAGATTTACTTTTTGCTTCAATATTTATATTATCAAGAGTTAAAAATTTGACATTATCTTTCTATAATTTGAGAAATCTCAGTGTGTGTGTATGCACTGAGATAACTCAACAACTGTCCATTGTACGAGGTTGATATTCATCAGATATGTTGGTCAGCACACCAGGCAGTGCAGTGTTAAGTTTGGAGTTGTAGGGATCAGCTGTATTCAAGAAATCTAATAAAAAATAGATCTTTTATCTAAAATTATAGATCTGAATATAATACGTCACCAGCGTTCACAAGCATGGGTTTATAGATTTAAAATGTAAGGATGATGTAATGGCTATTTTTTAAAATTTTGTTTTGATTGTTGCTATTGAATGGCTTGTCTTCGCAAACAAAGATTTTGGGGATGGTTTTCCACAACATTTAGACCATAGACAGCGGGGCCAATGTGCGGAGTAACCCTCCAGCCTGTGCAATCTAGTTTTAAGGTGAAGTGTGACTTGCCCACGGTCGACTCCACCTTTAAACCAAGGGTTGACATCCTATGGACAACTGGAGTGGCACGAAAGGAGCAGGGCCCATAGGTCGTAAGTTTGACAGGAGTGTCCTTTTCCTGACAGATGCCCGCGCTAACTATGGGAGTCAGCCACCCCCTTGCGGGAATGTTCTGACAGTAAGGCTGAACTGTGGTTAGACAGTGTGAACATCCCGTAGTTGGTAGAGGCCTCAGCTGGCTATAGAGTTCTACCGACCCTTTGGATGAGAATCAGGACAGAACGGCTGACTGTAACTTTGATCGCAGATTTTTATGATAGTGCGGTTGTCTGTAAATGTAGGTGCAGATCCTCATGACAGTATGGCTGTTTGTGACTTTAAGGACACTCACTGGTCTCTCCTTCATTTAGCAGATGTTCGCTGAATATGAGGTTCTGCTGCCCCCATCGGAGCAGTGACCCGACAGTATAGTAGCCTGGGCAGATTCAAACCCAGATCCAAATCAAGCCCTTACGCCAAAGAAAAAGGTCTGCGTCTACTTATTAAGTTTTAACTTATATTAAGTCTTAGCTGGCATCTCTTCGCTAACCGAATAGAGTCGGTACACATTCCCTTTACCCTTAGAGATAGATAAATCACACCCTGCCCCCTTCCCTTATAGTTGTTGCTATTAACGACAACATAAACAAAAAACAGTCTCATTATTTTATGAAACCAGTTCAATTAGATAAGAGTATATTTCCTGACTTTTTATTTATAGATATAAATTTAGATATAAAATATCTAAATTGACAACACTGAAGAGAAGTAACTGAACTACTTCGAAGCCATAGTTTTGTACGATAGACGGAAAATTATTTTACCTGATAATTATGGAAGGCTGCTCCACACCCCATAAACATGCACCTTTTGAATGGGCATGCTCTAGTACTTAATAATTAGTTATTGTCAACTAGTTAAATTTTAATGGCAGAGAATTACTCAACTAGTTAAATTTTAATGGCAGAGAATTACTCAACTAGTTAAATTTTAATGGCAGAGAATTACTCAACTAGTTAAATTTTAATGGCAGAGAATTACTCAACATTTTTAGCAGACGTTAAATATGTTTCATTTTGAAAGCAGATATTTGTGTGTTGTGCAATTCGATATACATAATATTCAATGCAATTTTAATTTAATTTAATTGATTCTTGTTTTATAATATTCCTACTTCATTAAATCAATAAATTAGCTTTAAAATTACTAACAAAATACTTTTTTCTGTGGCGTGTTGAGAATTTAAAAACAGTATTTGCTTATATGGGAAATAGATTAAAAAAAAATAGACTGTTAAAAATTACAATAAACTATGAAAATGGAAAATATTTTCAATTTCAGTGTTCTAGATGTTATAAAATATTAATTTTCTAAAATTCAAATTTTTTTTAAAAACCTTAAAATTTTAAGGTTTTTAAAAAATTTTGAAGTTTTACAATTTTAATTCTTAAATGTGTTAATTTTAAGGTTTTTCAAAAGTTTTACAATTTTAATAGTTTATAACGTCTAGAATGCTGAAATTGGTGTATGCGTTCTGATGTACATGTTACGGCTGTTTAGGCCATTCTCAACATCCTGACTGCCCTGCTAAAAATTATATTTTTAAGTTACTTCCTACCCCCCAGTTTCTTTTCATGGTGCCTTTTTCATTGTCATCGTCATCATATTACCCGTTTGGAATGTTGAATAAGATTGTTCGCAATATTCTATTGTCTTATAATAGCAATTTTTAGTACAAAGTGAATGTAATTCATGATTGTGTTTGTCTTTTCAGTTTTACTCATTCTGGTGAGATATTAGTGCGTGGTTTCATTTCACATTTGTGACATATTTCAAACATTCATGACATTTATACTAGATTTGCATAAAATAAAATATTCATTGCATTGATAAGTCTTCATTGAGGCAGTCATTCTAATTAAACATTTCAAGTAATAAGCCATTGTCTGAATAATTCCATTCATCAATTTTAGGTGAAGTATTTGCCGTTTCATTTTTGTTTTCATGTCATAAAGACTATTAACCTGCTCGCGCTTCATTGCTAGAAACAATAAGAATGAGTTATAAAAATACCAACTCTTATTAGTGCCATAAGGATTATTCCTATCAGTGTCATTAGTAAGACAATATCAAACATAGACCGGGGAGATGGTAAACACCCGGACAGGATAATTGTTTTCCCATTCACAGCCTGTAAAACTATTATTTGGTAGGCCACTTGTAGTGATTCCTTCGCAAACGGCAACCGAATCTTGTCAGCCATTGAGTCAGGTATTGTCTTTTGAGGAGTGAAAGATGGCCAAATATTGCTCCCTGACCAACAGGTACGGGATTGTACCAGTTGTGGTCAAGGCATCTGGCTTGATTGGTCCCAAAGCATTGAAGCTCATCTGACAAATAGGTTCCAACGCCACAACGAACTGCCTGGCTCTTCCAACAGGTGTTGATGGCGGTCATCTGTGGCAACACTTTCTTCATAGTAACAGCGGGAACAGACAGTTGTCCGTTGAAAAAGAAGAGGAAGTTGAAGAAGGAAAGAATGACGTCACTGTAATTCCAACAGGAAGTTAACATAGAAACGTGTTTTTGGGGTTTTTTTTTTTCTTTGTTTACATATAATTAAAAAGTGAGTAAAGCACTAAAATATTTCAAAAATATCAAACAAGAAATATTGACTGCTAATGTTGATATTCTAGATGTGATAACTTTGACAATTTTTCTGCTGTCTTTTAATATTTCGTCATTTGTGAATATTTTGATGTTTTTTGTTCAAGAATTTCTAAAATAGCTCTATATATAATTTTTCTTTTTTCCCTTCTGTTATGTGTTGAATTGTCTGAAATGTTGTTGTCCCTATATATCCCTTTTTGTCCATCAGACAATTTTAAAGGATGAAAATAACTCTTAAAAATATATTGATAGCAACATCAGTAAAATTGGCACAATATATTGATAGCAACATCAGTAGAAATGGCACAATATATCGATAGCAACATCAGTAGAAATGGCACAATATATCGATAGCAACATCAGTAGAATTGGCACAATATATCGATAGCAACATCAGTAGAATTGGCACAATATATCGATAGCAACGTGAGTAAAATTAGCACAATATATTAGAAAGTAAACAGGTGTCGGAAATATCCTAGAAGCCATTATGAAGCTTAAATAGCAATGGACAGGCCATATTGCAAGAATATCGGACAACTGCTGGACTTTGTGATTCATAACATGGATCCCTCAAGATCATATGCAAAATTGTGGCCAGCAAAAAATAAGATGGCACAAAGTTTTAGACAAGTTCAGAAGGTATTCGCACCGTGATGTTCGGGAGACAAAAACTGGCAGACCATGGGGAAGGCCTATGACCAACAAGGGACGTTGAAACACTGATTGATGATTTAAATTTTGTAAAAGTTACAGGATAAAGTTTTCCTCAAGGGAAATTTGTTCACATTTTTAAAGAGTACACATTAACAGAACTGTACATTTAAAAAGTGTAAACCAGTTTATAGTTTAAAATAAACTTTACTTCTTTGTATGTTTCTAATTGTTTACTTATATGTCTATGTTGTACAAAAGGATAAAGGTTATCCGACATAATGATGCTCAGAAAAAGACAATGTGGAGACTCAAAATAATTTGCAAGAAATTTATTTAATACCTTAACATGTCTGTCTTATATGTCTATGTAAATTTATACACATGATTACATATGACAATTTGAGCTAAAAGAAATCCTCCCAAATACCTCCTTTTATAAAAGATAGTATTTTAGTGGTGTTATGCTAACGTATATATCTATATATCCATGTAACATGATAAAGAGTAACTAGATTTGGAAGATTCCTTTAACTTTGTACAAAATAGGTTCTCCTTTGTGTAAATAAGTATTTCCAATCACATAAAGAAACTTGAAGTCTAATTATAATCCTATGCACTCACTACTGATTTGCACTAGGGACAGTGATTGCAGTTTTACCATTAAATGAAACCTTGAAATAGTCAGTATTGGAATAGGTGTTGATTTAAAATATTGTATTTAAAAATCTTATGTTAACAAAATGAAGGTTGGCCATTTATTCTCGCTATAACTCCATCTGAAATAATTGTGTAGTTCTAAACAGATTTGCGATAAAAAAAAAAGAATTAATCAAATATTCTACCTCAACTGCTTCTCTCAAGTATGATGGGTTAAAAAACAGGTATGTCAGAAATTACACTTGTAATGAGTAATTCACTTCAGAACTTTAATTATAAATTTGGCACGGATAATATTATATACAACAAACATAAAATACACCTATTTCAGCCGTCAGAAGACTCTATCTGCTCTTTTGATGTACTAGGCTTGTTGGGAAACTATATTCATGATATCAAACACAAATATGCTGTGCTCTCTTCCCATTCATTATTAAAAAAAAAGAGCAATGTGTGGAAAATTAACAATGTACTTTTAAGCTATTAGCAGCCATTTTCATGTTTCAAAAGACACAAATGGGTAACAGAAAAGCGCAGTTGTATTATTGTAATGGGTTGCCCATAGAACGTCTATGCTTTCCAGCCAATTAATCTTTAAACTGGAAAGAAAAATGTGGAATGACAAAAATCCTTTTCTTGTTTTTTTTTACTTTGAAATAAATGTTTCTGTGAAATGTTTCTTTTTCATCACCAAGTTAAATGAAGCTTTCCTAATGTATAGTTGGAAGTAAAGAAAAAGAAACTTTTGCAATGTTTAAAAAATGTTTTCTCATTTTGAAAATCATGCTGTTGATGGGAGGAGAATAGGTGAAAAAGCTAAAAGAAAATATCCAATAAAATTACTTTCTCCCACTTTTAGCAATCTTACCTTTGGTTACTTGTATGTTTGACTTTCAAAGTATCAAAAATGAAAACCCCAACAACAAAAAACTCATGCAGAAATGGAAGTAAGGAAAGATGTTTAAATAAGTTGATAGTTTTTAAGTTCTGTAGTCGAAACCTGAAAGATTGTAGCACTTTCTCTCCTTGCTGGGACTGCTCTTCCCAAGGAATCTTCTGCTGGAGGATTGGTGCTTCACACGATAGGACTGCTATCTACATGCATAAGGAAACAACTGCCTAGAGTATTTCTCATTGGTAATTCTTGATACTAAAGCTTTGATTTCATTTTGGCAAAGTAGCAAAGATTGAAATTTTCAAATTCTATTCAAACCTACAAGCTAGTACTATACTTCCTTTGCTTACCTGACACAGTGTACCACTTACAGATGAGATCTTTTGCTGAATGTTAAACAAAACTATTTAAAGTTTTGTCAAAGTCTGGAGTTGACTTTGTTTTTCTACCGTAACAACCATAACAATCCTCAACAAATTTAGTGGGGTAAAGATTAATATACACATACTGTGATTTAAAACAATGACCAACTGATTGGTAGGCTGGTCTCTTACCAACTGTGCTAAATTGACAAGTCTTACATATCTACAAAATTTATCTTATAGATATGCAAGGGGTTATTTCATTCTAATAAATAAATATATTTATACTAAAAAATATATTTTTTATAATTTTGTTATTATGTACACAATACAAAAGTTGCAGTAATTGTCTTCACTCAGAATGGTCGGAGTAGAGTTTGACCCTGCAGCGGCCAGGCTTGTTTGTTTTTAAAGTTACATTTTCACAAAGTTCTCAAAGAACTGGAATTTGTTATCTATATCCTTTGTGAATATCTTTTAGGATGTCTTAATAATTTTAATGTAAAAATGTATTAAATATCAACTCTAATTTGTTCGCAAGAAAGGAAAATCATGATTGTTATTATCACATTGGGAATTGAATGCTGTTGGGGAAGAAATAAGAGTTTTTTCCAGAGTTGGTTCTAATTAATTAGAGTAGGCCATGATAATATGTACCTCAATACCACTAGTCATAAAAAAACACTGACAGACAGGTAGAATTGTGATAGGTGCAAGAGCTTATTTAATGCAAACATGTCATTGGGTTAATACCATCAAATGATATCTATAAGAACATTTTTACAAATTTATTTTGAATAATTCTTTTTAAAGAAATTCTCTCCGAGAATATGATTTAACCTTTTGTTCTTTGAAATACAAAGAATTTTTCTAACACAAACTCCCACACATGAAATGTGTATTGAGCTGGGGAAAAACAGAAAGGAGAGGAGGGGGGTGATTTCTAAGTGTTGGTGAACTGTGGTTTATATTCTGGAGATGCCAAATGAAACTTGGCAAAATGCATCAAGGTTTAATATGTTTGAGACATAACACGCTTTTTTTTAAATCTTTCATTTCCACACTGTCAAATTACCCCTACTATATATATATATATATATGAAATCAAATTATGGATAATTATATATCCAAGTGTCATTATAATTATCATATATATATATATATACACACACAGTACTATTTATTAAAAAAAAATGAATGCTTCTTCTTGAATATTCATTCATAACCAAGTGTCACTGCATTCTTCTCTAATGGACAATAAAATGACTCAAGAACATTTTCTTCATGGTTCAGAATAATGATTTTGGTTTGGCAAGATATCTAATTACTCTCTTTTGCTTTTTGTCTTTTTGTTTCCCTGAATAATCTTTTTCAGTCAACATTCTTATGAATTTAGGGCAAAAATCTAAGAAAATATGAACTTCAAATAAATAAGAAAACAATGATAAATGTTTTGAGTAGTTTCCCTCCATTTGAGTTGTATTTTAATCTGTGCTGTGGAATAGGAGTCAGTCTGAAGCAATCTTTGGTTACTGGAATTGGAGTTGGTAAAAATGTTCTGGATCCGACCGTATATAAAGTCAATAAATAGCCCAGTTGTAGGGGTTATTAAGACTCTTTGAAGCCTAGTCAGTATGGCATCTGCCCTGAATAGGCAGGCTGAAACGTTGTAATGAAATAGCAAAGACTAGGAAATTAGTCTGAACCAACCCACATACAAAGATATGCTTATTGTTTAATTACTATGATATCTTGTCAGGAATTTATACAAAGGATTTGAGGCTATTAATATGCTATACATGTTAATCAACATGCTGAGAGAGAGAGAGAGAATTACTGAGGAGTTGAAGACTTTAGAGAATTGAATTTTCCTTTTGAAATATTCCCTTATTTTTTCATCATTGTGATTTTTTTAAAAATCACACCCTGTTGATCATCTGACAACTACTTGATGGTATGAATAATAGTCAGAACTTAGGAAATATGTCATTCCTTACCTCTAGTGCAGAGTTTTCCATACTGTGTCACCAATAATATCTAGGTGTGTCGCAAAATTAAGTATAATTTTGTACATATTTCAAAAGATACTGAGTAGGTTGAACTGCTGGGATGACATTATATATTTGGTTTGGCTAACAAAACATAAATAATGTGTCGCAAAAGTTTTTATTCATAAAAAAATCTGTCGCCAATGAAAAAAGTTTGGGAAAGCTTTGTTCTAGTGACCTATTGTGTCCCCTTCATTTTTAAAGCTGCTTTCAAATATGAGAAGCCACATTTCTACTTTCATCAGAAAACTTTTATTAAGTCCTAAACAGCTAACCTCTAAAAAGTAACCCCCAAATAAACGTGTAAACAAGTATTCTCAAAATTTCTGAAAGATATTTTTCTTTTTAGAATCTTCCAAACCCTTTTGAAACCCCTATCAAGTATGAATTCTAAAGATATAAATCTTTTTTCCCCTTAATGTGTGGTTCTTATTCTTTGGCCAGGATTTATACTAATATTGGAGGCTGTTTCTGTGTCTGTGCCACTATCACGTTAAACTACAAGGCCCATTGACCTAATGTTCGGCATGAAGACTTACAAGACATCCAGTTGTGATATATGCTATGCGAAGTTGACCCCAGAAGTCATCAGTGAGTGCAGTTTGCCATTTCTAACCAATGTTTTTGACCTCACACAATGGTAGGGCAAATAAGATCAACGTCTACCTCTGAGGTTAACAGAAGTCATTGGAGATAGAATTAGTTTGTTGCCCATATGATCTGTATTGCAGCAATACAATTACAATCTTGGAGGTAAATTGGTATGTGGGGTTAACTTGGGCAGAAAAAGATGATAGGATAGGTGGTGCTGACCTCCAAGGTTGTTGGAGGTCACAAAAGATCAATTTTGGATTAAAATAGCTTTTTCTCCGTCAAACAAAAGAACTTGATTTTTTTTCTGTTTTGTTTATAAAACATGCAACCCTAAAAAACGTTTTCAGGCAAAAATTCTACAATTCTAACAAGACACAAGGACAATCTCACAAGATTTCTGGCTTCAGCTTGACTTCATGCTTTTCCTATGGCCAGCTCTATGTTGGTTGTTCTAGGGTCGGGTCCCCAAACAACATTTTCATACTGGTGTCCAATAGGAGAAGCACTAATGTTGTGTACCCAAAAGCCCTGTCAAACCAAATTATGTGCATCAGAATATTTTTCAGTAACAGCTACTTTTTCATATGTAATTAGTGTAAATAATCTTTTATACGTTTGTTGTGTTGCGTAATAAGAAATATATAAAAGAACAATAAACTATGAAAATGAAAATTATTTTCAATTTTAGTGTTCTGGACTTTATAAATGTTAAAATTCTAAAACTTAAACATTTTTTTAAACAATACCTTAAAATTTTAAAATTAACGTTTTTATGAACATAGTTCCGTCTTGTGTATGTCTTCTGATGCTTGTTTAGGCCATTTTCAACATCTCAATATTAAAGAATATTTTTTTCTGTGTTGTTATATTTTAAGTTATTTTTTCCACGAGCAATGTCTGATATTTCGGCTAGTATTTCACAAAAATAAAACCTCATATACAAACAATGTATTTTCATATCTTTGATTTTTTTTTTTTTTTTTTTTTTTTTTTTCCATTTGTGACTTGCAGATTTTTCGAACACTAGCTACTTTCATGGTTTACCAATTCTCCGAAGCTTCCATTCCTATTTATCTTTTATAAATTCTAAATGAGGTTTCATTGCCGGCAATTAATGCGTCTTAGTCATAGCTGATTCATATGATACTAAACTCTAATCCCTTCTCCCATCTATCAAAGAAGTGTTTGTCCCTCTTTCACTCTGTGTATACTTGATGTGTTTCTGTGCCCTGATAGATCATCGTCTTTTTTCCAATGTTTACATTCTGTTGCTCATCCTTCCTCCAACGTATCTGAATCTCTGCCTATATCAACTCTCAGATACTCGAGTTCCCCCGTCATCATAAAATTTATTTTTATTAGCTGAATTTCTTGCTATGAAGAGAGTGAGCTTGTTTTTAAAACTTGTCAGCTCGTGTGGTTTATTGCAAAGGTGATTAGGCAAAGGAGGAGGTGAACAGCTACTAAACTAGAAATTTAAGCACCTTATGTAAAACTTTTGATTAGACTAACACAATAATATTGCTTGACATTGATTCTAAATTCATATAGCTGTTATGATTCATCAATTAGACAATGTGGCTTAAATGATCCAAGTCTGGTTTTAAGCCAGTCTGGTTATTGTGACCGGTTTTATACCAAGCTCTTTGCATCGTTTCTCAGGGCTGGTTGGTTGTAAATGTAAAATAGTGTCGGTGTCGAGTAAAATATATTCAGTAAATAAGTTTGTCAACAAACTGGGTTGGCTTCATTCTGAAAAAAACATATTGGAAAATTATGAATCACCGCCACCCATATATGCTGTGTTGGGGGTGATCAATTAAAAAGTTTGAAAAAGGGGTGATCAATGAATAAGTTACTTCTCACGCCTTTTGTTGGGCTGTGATCATAAATAAGTATGAATTTTCAATAATCAAATGGGCACAAACTAGTGACCAATTTAGCATAAACTTACATTGCATATTGAACCTGCTTTAAAAAAAACCTATTTAGGGAGGGAATTTTCAAAAATAAAAAAAATATTTTCCCTACTAATTGAGGTGTGCGTGCGTGCAAAATTTCTAGTTTCTACTATGAACAGTTAGGGC
>VCCN01005666.1:718030-731656 GCA_006491835.1 Architeuthis dux | reverse complement strand
TTTAAACTTGTAGTAGACTGATTTTTTTATTAAATAATATGTATTAATATTGTCTCCCTGTACTATTTGTCTTAAATTTTCATTTAGTTACTTTGTTTTGATTTTAGGTTCAATACTGCTGAATCAAAATCAGAAAAAAAGGTGAGTTATAAATTTGTTCAAAAAAAAATAGGGAGGGGTAAACATTCATTCTCTCTATATTGCTCCCTCTATCCCCTTCTTTCTTTCTTAAGAGATAAACATTCTCTCTTTCTCCCTCTCTCTATCGTAAGAGATGAACATTCTCTCTACCCCCTCTCCCCCTCTATTAAGAGATAAACATTGTCTCTCTCTCAATTCTATTCCAAAAATACATCGAAATGATTAGGGATGCAGACCACATCATAAACACGTTCCTTTCTACAGGTGCAAAATATGTATTTATTTCAGGATGGATGAACATTGTTATCCGAACATACCCCTAAAAATATATTGGGAGGGTGGGTGGTGGATTTTCAAAAACTAATTTGCTAAAAATCTGCTCTGCCGTCCCAATAGTACCCACAGAATTAATTTTGAGTGTTTTTTTATAAACAAGATTTTTTTTTCATCCATTTTACTCAAGATTTCTTTCAGCAAACTTGAAAACAATATTATAGCTGCCAAAAAATCACTGCTAGCTATTTTATTAATGTGTCTCTAATAGCAAATACCAGTGATAAAAATGTTGTCCTTAAAGCCGGTTGTGGAGCAGATAAAATATAGACAGACAATTGTAATATTGAATACAAACAAGTCAGAATTGGTATTGAGTAAACTTTGTATGATATTGCTGCAAATCCACATAAATTGTTTGGAAAGTTTAATATTGCATTTCATGGAGAAGATGAAACTGGGTGCAAAACTCTCCATCATTAACAATTACAAAAGCCAAGGCATGAAGGCAATTTTCCCACCAATTAAATTCTAAGGTTTTTGATAAAAAAACCTTTAGAGACCTAGATTGACACCTGCTGCCTTTATAGGCCCGTTATAAAATGTAGCTAGGAGGAGCAGGGTTGCCAGAATAGTTTTCTCAAAATCCGACACGAGTTTTCCAAAAAATCGGACAAATATGGTCAAATTCGGAGAGAAATAAATTGATGGCTAAAAATAGAAGTTGCTAGATTAGTATAACAATAATTAAAATAAATAGCTAATAGTGGCTAGATTATTATCACAATAATGAAAATAAATAGCTAAAAGTGGCTAAAACTGATATCTGATATCTGATATCTAAAAACGAATTCTTATATCTAAACGCAACAAAAAATATCTAAATTTAGATATATAATATCTAAATTGGCGACGCTGTATGGGGTCTTAAATCAGACAATTTTGCATGTCTGATTCTTTTTTTTAAACAGACATACAGGGTGAAAAAAAGGACACAATGTCGGAAATCGGACATATCTGGCAACCTTGAGGAGCAATGTTCACGGCACATGGATGAGACATTGTTACGTGTACCATATATCCTGAGGCTGAAAGGCACAAAAGAATTATGCCTGTCTAAGATGAAAATAATAACCACTTACTGAATTATACAGTAATACACCTTAATTTTGAAAATATTTTAAAGATCAAAAGGTGCTATGTCTGGTGTGTGGTCAGGCACGTGCCATGAGTGATTACTCAGTGTAGGCAGTCGGTCGACCTTTTATGAAGTAAATTATCAACAAAAGCCTTTACACATGGAAAATCTACCATATATTTAACAAATAAATTTCTGAACAAATCCGTATTTTAGTTTATATTGCAGATTTAAATGTTTCAGATTCAGGGCATTAATTTAACCCTCATCAGACTAATTTTAGAAAAAAACATTTAATTCTCCTGGGATTTATCTTTTTACAATGTAAACACTTTTCGGTTCTGTTTAATATTTATTGAGATATCATGAAATTAAATAAAGAGATTCTTTCCACTAATTATTTTTACAAAGTAACCTTTTCATAAATAAATTCAGTAACCCATGAATAAATACCAAAGGTTTTTATTAAATTTCATTATTTAGTTGAATTTTAGTAGAAAATCTTAAAATGCAAATTTCTTTTATAAATGTAAACATAAATTCTACAACAAAGATGATGCATTGTGACTTTTTGCTAAAGCCCTGGTGCTTTGAGATGATGCATTGTGACTTTTTGTTAAAGCCCTGGTGCTTTGAGATGATGCATTGTGACTTTTTGCTAAAGCCCTGGTGCTTTGAGATGATGCATTGTGACTTTTTGCTAAAGCCCTGGTGCTTTGAGATGATGCATTGTGACTTTTTGCTAAAGCCCTGGTGCTTTGAGATGATGCATTGTGACTTTTTGCTAAACTACCAGGGCAAGGCTTATAAAAGTTCACTCATTTTACAAAACAATCACTGGCATTTACATTCAGTCACTGCGCCTGGCTACACAGCACAAATACTCGTCATTGTCCAAATTTGCATATTAGAAACTGTCAACATAGGTTTCTTCAGTTTTTAAGTTGGTCTGGCTGGCTATGTTTGTATCACAGAGCTAGAGAGCAGAAAATTTTAACATTTACTCCTTATGTCTAGAAAAAACTTCTTTTTTTTTAAATTCCCCCCAAATAGGTTTTTAGTGTAGGATTCAATTTGCAATGTAAGTTTATGCTAAATTAGTCCCTTAGTTTGTACCCGGCAGCATTCACGCTTGTTTTTTTGGAAAATTTGGACTTTTTTAGTGATCACTGCCCAACAAAAGGTGAGAGAAGTAACTTATTCATTGATCACTCCTTTTTCCAATTTTTTAATTGATCACCCCAACACGGCATGCTGCCAAAAGACATTGGTCGCATGACGGTTTCTATTGAGTGACTAACCGGACCTGTTTTAAATTTTCAAAAAAACTTAATATTTACAAGTTTATTTTGTTGTAGATATCCTTGCAGTTCTATATGGTAATTAAAATAAATTGGATTATATTGCCAAATAAGATGCATATTTAATGTCTAACTCTTGAAGTCCTAAAGAGCATGAGGCTGCATATAAATAAACATGGCCGAAAATCCTAAAACTCACGAAGCCACACGAGTCTTTCGTGCAATACTGCCAATTTTCACAACAATCTGCCCACAAGTAAAGGCACTATAAACATTTGAATAAACAAACCATTGTTAGTCATTTTCTGCTCAATCATTAAAGGCTTTGGACTTAGAACATTTTCAAAAGGATGTTAAGAGTTAAGGTCTTCATGGCAGCAACTAGTGGTATGAATTATTGACTAGTTTTGTTTTTTAATTCTGTAGTTGCAATTTTGACCAACAGTTTTGGTAAAGCTTTCATATTATGCGTAGTTGTACTATTTTAATATGTATTTTGATGTTTCTTGATTTTTGATTTTTGTTTATTTTAGTTTATGACCATTGAAGATGATAAAGAAATCTTTTTACAGTCTAAGACTTCAGAAGAAAGGTTTGTTAATTTTTATCTATTTTAAAGCATGTATACTTTGAATGAATATCATCTTTAGATCTTTAACCCATAAGAACCCACTGTGACACCGGTGTCACATACTATTTAATTGATCTGCACAGTCTCTTATATAATATTATATTTTATCCTTGATTTTAACTCCTGAAGTTTACTAAGTTACATCTAATGAACATCCTGGTGCAGTCACGTGTCTGTGTGTCAATTTGCCTACCCATAATCCCACATAATGTTCCTTCAAGTAGAAACGGGTCTGAGTTCTTATGGGTTAAATCTATTTTATTAATCAAATTCCTAATTCCGAGCTTTGTTCATACAATTGAACTCTTCCTTTGTATAGTTGATTTTGTTACATCATTTCAGCCAATCCCTTCTACAACCTTCTTCAGTTGTAAGGAAAGAGAAAGGTCTTTTTGGTTTTTTCCCCAAACAAGATGGTAACAGTAAAATTGTCACTAATATACTAGATCAGTTCATTCCAGCAACAAGAAATACACAGAAGATATCATTCAGTGCCACCCATGTAACTCAGGTGATTTTAATATACAGGATTGTTCCTGACCCCCCCCCCCTTCTCTGCATGGCCTGATTTATGCAACTAGCCAATATTTCTATAGTTTTGTGAAGGGTCATTAACATTCAAATAGTTCTCCTTGAACTCCTTCTTGTTGTTTGTGTTGTTAATACAACGTTTCGGCCAATCCATTCTTTGGCCTTCTTCAGATGTAATATCCAAATGTGATGGTGTAAACAGAAGTATAAGGGTTACCTCCTTTGAAATGAAAAAAAGTTTGGTTTACCCCCATCACATTCGGATATTACACCTGAAGAAGGCTGAAGAATGGATCAGCCGAAACGTTGTGTTAACAAGACAAACAAGGAGTTCAATCGTCCAAAGAACTAATATACATTGCCTCTTTCAATTCTCTCAATCTCCAGTGATGTTCCCTGTCACTACTGGAAATCACTTGGCAATTAGCGCAGATTGCTTAAATATTTTGGCCCTTTTTTGCAGTGTATTTGACCATTTTTAGTATCTCTTTGGTGTGTTTTGGCCACTTTTGGCGTTTTGTGGCTATTTTTCAAAAGAATTTAGCACTTTTTAGCAACGCTGAGCATTTCCGCTCGAGCCTCCCCTCCTGGACTTAGTGGATGCCTACACCCTCCTCACCCTAATCGCTGCTTGTTGTAGCTACAGTATCACTGACATCCTCCTATTTCCCATCTTAGAAACCACAAAGGACGAAATTACATCGCTTAATTTTTTCTTTCAGCACCATAGGATCATTGCTGATAACCTTTGCCCAGAGTTGAAAGGCAACAAACTAACCCTTTCTTAACACAGAAGGGATGGTTAGAACCAAAATTCAGGTACACCACCCCCACTGTGTGTGTGTGTTTCTTTCTTTTTTTTTTTTGTACTCACTAGTGTTATTCACCCACTCCCCTGTACGGGTTACTAGGACATCCTCCCCCCCCCCAAAGGTTATTGTCCTTCTCCTCCTCCATTGTGAACTGTATAGATGGTGTGAATGAGTGAGTTCACATGATACTACAGGACCTTTATGTCCAACTGGTGGGGCCTGGAGGATAGCCATGTTATCCATGTACCTAATCCAATGGTTACATCATCAGCACAAAGGAGAAGGAGTTCAATTGTCTGAACAAAGCTTGGAATGTTAAGGATATCAAAGGACTTTTTTTTTCTCTCTCTTAAGGAGGGATTTTGCACTTTGGGTTAAAAGCAAGAAACTTGGTACATATATGTAGTTGCCCCAACTGATGTGGATCCAGGTCAACAGGGCCCCTGGTGGCTGTTGTTGAGGGTTTTTCAAAATGGCCACCCAGTTCATATAAACACCCATATCTTTTGAGCTATACATCATATAAGCATGATTTTAGGAACTAACTATATGGGGAATCGAACCCAGGACCTTCTGCATGTGAGGCAGACGTGCTAACCATTACACCATCCGAGCGGACACTGCAACAACCATCAGTTGAAAATGAAATGTAAATAATTAACAATAGTGTAAGAAGCGAAGAATAAAACAATACTAGCATTCCAAGGGAAATTATGAATCACTGCCACCCATATATGCTGTGTTGGGAGTGATCAATTAAAAAGTTGGAAAAAGGGGTGATCAATGAATAAGTTACTTCTCTTGCTTTTTGTTGGGCTGTGATAACCAAAAAAAGGTCTGAATTTTCAAAAAGAACAAGCTGGTACAAACAATTTAGCATAAACTTACATTGCATATTGACCCCCCTCGCCCTCTTAAAACCTATTTGGAGGGGGGGTAAAAAAAACAACATTTTCCCCATTTGATTGAGGGGAGTGTATGTGCAAAGTTTCCACTATGAACGGTTAAGGCTGGATGAAGTCCGGATACATAGATAGATACATATAAATGTGAGAACACATGAATAACCTAAACCCAGCAATAAACCAGTGTTGTAGGTAGCAGTGATTAATAATAAGCAAATAATGAACCAGTTTTAAAAGCAATAAAAGAAACAAAATAATAAACAAAAATTGAAACATTGTAATAAAGAAATGATAAAAGATAATTAAATCATTAGTCATATCCATTAGAACTAACATAAGATATAACTATTATATTGTAATTCATAGTACCAGAATTAATGTTAATTGGATCATGTTCCCATCAAGCACCCTAATTTTTTGCAAATCTAAAAGGATGGATTTATCAGCTGTGTTACCAAGATAAACAAAGTCTGCATGTTGATATCAAGAAAATACTAGGCTGAAACTTCGAAAGTTTGTTAGTTTTTTTTTTTGTTTTTTTTTAACTATAAACAACCTATTTTTTTTATCGAAATGTAAGTAACTTCGAACATTTCAGAGACAGACTAGTGATACCAGTTTAGCTTAGTATTTTCTCGATATCAACACGCAGACTTTGTTTATCTTGGTAACAGTGACGTCACCGGTGTCAAGGATAAATCCATCCTTTTAGATTTGTAAAAATTTAGGGTGCTTGATGGGAAAATCATTGTGTTAATTTAATAAACTACTTTCCCTATGAAAGGCTTAGAATTTATGTATATATAAATTCAAAAGTTAATTAACATACATGCTTTAGCATGCACACATAGTTAGTCTTGGAAACAGCTGCCTTCACAGTAGCAAAGATCTGTGCACTGGAGACTGGCCTCGTAACACTTTTCTTTTGCAGTTGTATCGGCTCCTAGCAAGCATCTTGAGCTTGTCCAATAGTTGTCCACTTTGGTTTCCACGAGCCATCCTTTTCAGTCCAGCCCCAGTCGACAGGACTTGAAAGTCTGGGCCCCTTTTGCAGCAATTGCCCCTATGTCCTCCTTGGTAGAATACTCTAAGCACGTTGAAGAGCTGCTTGTGTTGGTGGAATATTCTGTAAAGAGATGCAGCCTTGCCTCATTTATCTTGAACAATCCACATGTTGTGTCGTACATAAGAGCAACATATTTCTCCAGCAAATCAAATATGTTGTCAGGGATACTTGAAGGGGCATCTCCCAGTTGCAGGAATGCATCAGTTATATCTGGAAATACAGTCCACATGCCCCATGCTCTGCGTTTGCCTATCCCTGCAAAGGAGATGGTGTCACCCCCAGTATATGAATGAAACATTGCTAATGATGGACCCAATCCAGCAGTAATTTCATGTGATGCTATGTATCTGTGATGCTTTCCTGTACCAAATGATGTCCATATTTCATTTTCTGGTATATTATGCAGGTTTGACACAATAAGTACCTCTGTATCTGATGTTTTTACCATGATATTCTTGTGTCCTTCATGCGCAACGTCCAAAATATGCAGTACTATCCTCATGTCTGCTTCCTCATGTAAGGAAGGTTCAATGAAATCTTTGTCATCTCTCACTGGTGATGAAAGCACTTGATCATCATAAATACTGTAAACCTCTTTGCCTTGGAAATCAGTACTTTATCTCTTTTGCCAGCACATGAAAGAGCTCTACTCTCACTGCCACAAAGAAAGCTTTGCCAGTTAGTTTTCACCTTTGATGAAAGACCAATTCTCCTCCTTACTCTCCTTTCAGCCTCTTCTCTCTTGTTGCTCATTTCAGGCTGTAAACATCCCACACAATATCAGTTCTGGGCACAAGATTAAGGTGACTTGGGATATATGGTAGGAACACAGTCTTGATGTAATCATCAAATGACTGGGAGGGTCCAGGTGACAACATTTGAACCATGACTGCACTATCCAAAACTAGTTCAGTCACTTGTAGGATTGGTTCTGCTAGTGACTCAAGTACTGTAAGTGGATCTGCTTTGTTGCCAGATCACATGCCACCAGTCTTGTCAAGTGCTGGGGGTGCATGGCTGGTTTATGGTTGAATAAGTCTTCAATATTCCCTTCCCTGGTATGCAATATATAATCTGGAAAACAATATGCAATCTTCCTCCATAGTTGCCACCACAGACTTCTATTTCTAAGGACTGTTTTTTGTGGAAAACAACTGGAGTTTTGTTTTTCTTGATTGAATCTGCAATTTCCTTTGTTCTATCAACAAACCTCTCTTTGACAAATTGCTCATATTGCCTAGTTTGTATACATTTCCTACTCTCCTGTGGATACTGGGGTCCATAATGATCTTGGTATCCACTGTTAGCAGATCACCAATGTCTTCCTTGAATAGGTTTCCCATCTCTTCAAATACATCCACTAGAGATTTCAGTTCCTGGGCAAAGTTAGTTTGACATGGTTTGCTCATGATGTTTTGTCGAATCATTAATGGGGTTGTCTTCAAACTCTGTTATAATCCTTGATGTTTAGAGGCCCTGCTACCATTCAATGCTGTAGGGTACTTGGATTAACTGCCAGGCCAACAGCCCTACCCTCACCAGCCATAGCAGAGAAGGGTGTGTGCTGTGATCAGTATTGTCTACTGCTGCCACAGTAAAGTTTGGGGGGACAAACCACTCATTTCTTATTATACATGGCACAAACTGTGTTGCTCTCTGTAGAAATTCCTGGGACACTATCATATGAGATACATAATTCCATGTTGTTGAGAGTATCAACCAGACATTTCTTTCTCATTTCTCCAGGCTATATAAATTGGTAGCTTGGTTCTCTATCCTTGTTATGCCAATTAGTTCTGTTTGGTGATGCCTGGCATTATTGGCTGTTTTTAACACTGTTGAACACAATAAGCTGTGAGATAGTTTAACTGTGGGTCTGTCTTGCACAGTTTGATCTTTAACATTTGGTCCAGCAAGTATCATGTTAATTAATGCAGTTAGAGTGGACGGTACACATTTTTCCTGATAATCCTTAAGAAACTGTCCATCAAAGCACTGCTTCAGTTTAAAGATATCACATCGAATGATGCTTGGGTAATTGCATCATAATCAAAATCTTCATTGCATGCTTGTTTTAGAGATGCTCCAATATCTTCTAGGTCAAATGCAAATAGAACCTCATTGCCTTCATTGTAAGACCTAAGAACTGGAATGGCAGCCAATATATGGTTTTTGAGCCGTGTGGTGTGTATTTGCACTTCATCTATACCAAACTTCTGTATCCTAAATATGTAAAAGATCTTAATGTTCTTCATACTGAAAACTGTTCTGGATTCCATTGATTCTTTGTGTGATTCAATGTATTAGACCAGTTCTGCAAAGGCTAAGGCATGTAACAAGCTGTCTGAGAACTTTTCTGTATTCTTATTCCTTGCAAGTTCTGTCCGTTTTGTATGGTGTTGATCATCAATGTCTATCAAATCCCTCGCAGCTATTTTTGTCATCAGCTGACTATCGGAAAGTTCCTTACTTTGAAGTTAACGTCAAATGAGGCGACCTTATGAAGGCCATCACGTCCAGCAGGATTGTTGCAGATCTCATACTTGATTCTCTGAACAGGATCTTCTTGTTTTCACAGGACGTAGCTCTGCTGATTCCAGTTTTTCTCTTGTGTACTTTCTGAAACTGTTCATCACTAACTTTATTCCTGCATGACCTATGCCATGCAGCACTCTTTTTCTGTAATGTCTGCTAAGTCTGTGCATATATTTAAGTGTTTTATATTTACATCATCGGGGATGACATCATCATCATCCTCATCATCAGCCATTATAAGTCCACTGCTGGACAAAGGCTTTTCCCATCTCCTTCCATGATGACCTATCTTGTGCTAACCTCTGCCACATCTTACCGGCAAACTTTTCTATCTCGTCCCTCCATCTTGTGTCTGGGATTTTCCTACTTCGTTTACTGTCCCATGGGCACCAATCGGTTAGTCTCTTCCCCCATCTATTGTCATCTCTTCTTGTTAGGTGGCCAGCCCATCTCAATTTTTGCTGCTTTTTCCATGGCTCTCTGTGCTATTCTAAGTTGGTTATCAGCTCATTTTGTTAATTTCCATGTTTCGCATGTGTAAGTCATGGCTGGTATTATGCAACCGTTTTATACTTTACGCTTTAAGCAACATTGGCAAGGTGCTCTTCCGAATGTCTCCATTCATACCAAAAGTTCCTTAAAGATTTTCAGAAATATCTTTGTACCCAGCACCAACATGCCTTCCTTGTAGATTTTGCAGGACACTGCAATGGCTCTGAAGTTTCTTTCTGGCAAATTATACATAACTTCCAGTCAGTTGGATTGTTTGTCTTCCTGGAGGAGCTTGTCTCAATGTCTACAATTTTGTATTTCTGCATCTTTACTCTTCGGATTGATCTTTACATCTCATTACCGGAAAGAAAGAAAAAAAAAACTATTAGTAAACACTATGCTATGTACTAATGCAATGCATAGATTTTAAGTTTTATTGTCTGGAATGACTTTATTGACCTCAAATCTATATATTTAGAGACCAAAATGTTGATTCTAGGATGTATAGTTCAAAAGATATGGGTGTTTTTATATGAACTGGGCGGCCATTTTGAAAAACTTCAACAGCAGCCACCCGCTGGAACTGCTGACCTGGATCCACATCTAAAAATAACCAGATGGGGCAACTACATATTTGTATCAAGTTTCATGCTTTTAACCCAAAGTGCACATTTAGTGAACAATGTATTTATCATTTTGTTCCACTATCTTATTCGATCCTCCCAGAATTCTTTTATCTTTCTCACTGCTCTAGGTGCCTTTTGTAGTCTTCCAGGGAATTGTAAACATTTTTTCATTGCGAATTCTATAAAGACCATAATAAATGGTAATCCAAAGATGTAATATCTGAATACAACGGATGAGTGAAAACATCCCAGCCAATCATTAGCAATTTTTGCCTGGTCACCAAAGAAACCTGTAGTCTAGTCCACTTTCCATTGTCCGTCACAATTTGTTTAAAAACAGAACATTTTCATTATGTGAATTGCATATACGGTCCAGTAGGTTTTTTCACTTCACACATCAAAGCTACTAACATAACCAAGCTGTTGCAAATGATTTTCAACACTTGCTTTGGATATTTTGAGTATGTTGGCTCTCTCCCATATTGTATAATGTTGATTATTCTCTAGTAATGTCTTGATTTGATTGCTATCAACCTCAACTGGTCTACCCGAACATAGTATCCATTCAGCAAGAAATCTCCGGCACAAACTTTGCAAACCACTTTTGACACGTTTGATTATTCACAGTACCTTCTCCATAAACTGCACAAATCTTTTTTTAAATAAATTGTGTTTTTATCTTGTTTTTTTTTTTTTTTTTTTTTTTTTTTTTTTTTTTTTTTTTTAAATAAAAAAAAAAAAGATAAAAAAACGCAATGCAAATGTAAAAAAATTTTTTTAAAACATGCCGAAAATGTTGCTTACCAATAAACAAGAATATACTACCACTTTTTATTAAATTTGTCTAGTTTTTACCTTCATCCTAATTTTAGTTGTTTTTATACAACTTATTAATTCAGGCCACTTATTATTAGATGAAGTATTGTAACACACCACTTTTTATTAAATTTGTCTAGGTTTTAGCTTCATCCTAATTTTAGTTGTTTTTATACAACTTATTAATTCAGGCCACTTATTATTGGATGAAGTATTGTAACCCACCACTTTTTATTAAATTTGTCTAGGTTTTACCTTCATCCTAATTTTAGTTGTTTTTATACAACTTATTAATTCAGGACACTGTTTCTATGGCGAATAACAGTGCAAAGTGGTGTGTCACAATACTTCATTCAATAATAATAAAGATTGATTTATAATAAAGATTGACTTATAAAAAAGACTACTAGGTCTTGTATGTAAAACAACATAAATATGGCGCAGAGAGTCGGTTGTAAGGAGTGAGTTTATAAGTGTAAATCAGCTTCTGCTAATCCATGAAGTCTTTGTGACCAATTAGTAAAAACTGCTAGACGTAAACTAGTCTCCCTCTGGCAATGAGGGTGTGAGTTCAATTCTCATGGAAGGCTTACTCTTTATTTCTGATTGCACTGTTATTTGTTGCCATAGAAACAGTTGCCCGAATTAATAAGTTGTATAAAAACAACTAAAATTAGGATGAAGGTAAAAACTAGTCAAATTTAATAAAAAGTGGAGTTACAGTACTTCATTCAATAATAGTAAAGATTGATTTAAAAGAATATACTAATTTTGACAAGTTTTTTTTCAAAAATGCACGCTGATATGAAAGCTGTCACAATGCAATCAAAAATAATCTTTTCGAATTTAATTAAAACTAAACTCTCCTAGTGCCATCTAATGACAAACACAAAAACCTTTTAGGCTAACTAACATTTCTTTCATTTACAGCAATCATTAAAATTGTTAAAATATAATAAAATTTATTATATTTCCATTGTTTTATTAGTTGCTTTTTTATCGCAACTTTTGCTCAGACCGATTACCCTCCGGCAGTGAGCAAATAGCGTTATAAAAAGGAGAAATGTATTAAATACTGTAACTACTAGAAATGTAAACAAACAATCGGAAAGAAAGATAGATTTAAGGATGTTATTTCGAGTTTCTGCTCCCAGTTAAGTTTCGGTGGTAATTGGTAAAGTAGACCGGGATAAATGGTGCTTCCTCTAGCTAGGGTATGTGGGTTCGAGTCCCACTCAAGGCTTATTCTTTATTTTCTGATCAACACTATTTTCTCATTCCCATTCTTGTTTGATTTAAAAGGAAAAGAAATGTTTTCTAGAGTTAGAAATAGCTCGAGGTTAAAGTTCTTCTTTTAAGATATTAAATATAAAAAATTAACTAAAAATCTTTCTTTTGTTTACTCAGTGCTTTTGAATCTTACTGTTGCTCTGTTAAATCTTCTTGGTGAGGATTCCAAACCTAAAATTGTAAAAAAATTTGGACAAAGATAATAGTGAGCTCTAAATTACTGTTGTCCAAATTACTGTTGTCCAATAACTGATTATAAGTGTTCGATAGTGAATAGGATATTGCATTGAATTAACATAGTATTTATAGTGAGTATGAAATTAAAAAAATGGATAATTTTATAGCCAGCAGAATATGATAAGTATAAAGATATATTATGGATTGATATACCTTTTTTATTCATTGCCAATCATTAATCACTACTACCCACAACACTGGTTTATTGCTGGGTTCAGGTTATTCATGTGTTCACACATTTATATATATCTATGTATATGATAACTATAAAGACATTTTTAATTGGGAACCTATATTTGCTTGGCACTGGTGTGAGCGATTGCAAAACAAGCAGCCTAAATCGTATAAAGAAAGAAATGAGCGCTGTGCAGGTATCAAACCCATGTCCGCCTTAGAAGCAGCCTTATACGCAGGCTCTGCTCTACCACTTGAGCTAATAGCTCTGAATCGTACACATCGCTTGCTTCTATATATCACAATCGTTTTTTGGCACAAATATTTATATATATAGTTCCCTATGCCTTCCATGGGGGTGCTGTTAGCTCAAGTGGTAGAGCAGAGCCTGCGTATAAAGCTGCTTCTAAGGTGGACGCGGGTTCGATCCCTGCACAACCCTTTTTTCTTTATTTATTACCTGATTTAGGCTGCTCGTTTAGCAATCGCTCACACCGGTTCCGAGCACATATAGGTTCCCAATTAAAAAAATGTCTTTATAATTATCATAGTGAGTATAAAAACTACCAAAGTGAATGCCTATTTAGAGTAATGTTTACATTTTATCACATTGCAAATTTTTGTAAAAATAATCTTTCATCACATTGTGCTTTTTTTT
>VCCN01005666.1:641095-657531 GCA_006491835.1 Architeuthis dux | reverse complement strand
TCTGCTTGTTTTGTATATAGCTACACTTTGTAAATATTAAAAAATAGAATAAACATTTTTTGACATTTCATTTAATGCTGAATAAAAGATGTTGAAAATGGCCTCAACAGCCATGTAACATGTACATCAGAAGGCATACACAAGGCGGATATTACGTTCATAAAAATGTTAATTTTAAATGAATATCAGAAAATTCTTTTTTGGCAATAGTCGTAGGACTTTGGAATAGATTACCAGAATATGTAGCGCTATCAACAGATGTAAATAATTTTAAGAAGAATTATGATGTTTATTACACCACCGCAAAAGTTTAAGGGCCTAGATATTGTGTAAATATGATTGATGTGTGCTTCTATCTACAAATTGTATACTTTTTTTTTCACACTAAAATAAAACATTCTAAATGATCTCAAATCTTAAGGGTTTTTAAAAAAGTTTTAAAATTTGAATATTTATAACGTCTAGAACACTGAAATTGAAAATATTTTTTCATTCTTATAGTTTATTATTGAGTAAAAAAGATTTGATAAATTTTTGTGAGTAAAGTTTTACTCGTTTTTGTGATTAAATGATGTAAGAGGCAACAAAATTTTACTTTTGTCAAGTCGCCCTCCCTCAATTCAACAGTTAAATTACAATTTCCATCAACAAATCTGTCATTCAAGTCCAGTTTTTGTTTTTAAATTTAATAACTAAACCCCTACAGTAAAAGTTATATAAAAGCTCAATTCTTAAAATATATAATAATTTGAATCTGATTTTCTTATGGTATTCATATTTTTTTAATAACATCTTTCCAAACAAATGGATTGGTAGATGCAGACCAATTGCTTGGCTACCATGTTTGCCTGATCCTACTCCATTTGATTGTTATGGATATGTTCAAACCTCATTCTTTAGATCAGAAGAACAAATGTAATTCAAGCAATATCAGTGCATCAATTATGCAATTTATTCATAGTTTGAGAATTGGATTGAAAGTAGTATCAACAATGATGGCAGCCATGTTCAAGTGTAATAGTTAAAGATTGCAATAAGAATAAGAACTTTAAGGTTTGAACTTTCATGTAATTTTTACTAAATTGTTACATTATTTAAAAATTTAAAATTCTATGACAAGAGGTTTGGATACTTGTTATTTTTGTTTCTATTTCCTTAAGTTCTAGGATTTTCCAATAAGTTTTTCAGCACATTCAGTAATAGACTTTTTATGAGATGTTTTTACTGAAGATGTCAAATGATGTTCCTTTTTGAAATAGTAAATCAAGATTTTCACAAACATTTTGAAGACGTTTTAAATATGACTATTTCAAAGTTAAATATAATTCTTTCTTTAAATACTAGTCAATTAGACTCTAGCAAATAAAACTGGAACTTTCAAACCAGTACTGTACATTTTCCCATGAATATTTTGATTTTTAACGAATAATCCAGCTGCCTCCTATTGAATTCTTTCTTCTGAACTTGAATATGTACCTCTGCTGGACCCATCTCCCACAAAGTACCAAGTAATCCAGCTGCGTCCTATTGGTTTGTTTCTTCTGAACTTGAATATGTATCTCTGCTGGACCCGTCTTCCCACAAAGTACCAAGAATTATAGACTTTCAAAATATAGCCAGCAGCCATGCTAAATCACATATTTAGCTTTTAGTGCTTGTGTGGGGAAAAAAGAACAATTCTTTTAATTTTTCTTTTTTTTTTCTTGATGTTTTAGATTCTTGTGACCACAAATGATTCTCGAATCCGACTGTACGATTTAAGAGACCTGACATTAACTTGTAAGTACAAAGGTGGAACAAACAACAGTAGCCAGATAAAAGCCAGCTTCAGGTAAGTGAACATTGGATATATATTTTTATTTTTCAAGATGAATTAGTAGACTATTGAAGTGGAGATACAGAGATTAAATTCCTGGTTCTGCTTATTTCGATATTGGGTTACATAAAGTCTGAAAACTGATCCCAACCCTTGTTGTCTGCAGATTAGAAATTAGAACTTTTTGCTTGAATTCTGCAAGAATTCAAAGAGTAAATATATTCCCTGAGCAATAAATATATACTGCTCACTTATTCAAGTATGGTTATATGAGTGGCCGTGCTTGATAAGTGCCCAACGAACCGTTTTTAAAAAGTTGATATTTTCGTTATTAGAGCTACAATGATTGATTTTTTTTTATTTTTAAACTTAAACACTCTGCATTATGATTCATTGAATGTTCAAGCTTGAACACTTTGCATTATGATTCATTGAGTGTTCAAGCTTGAACACTTTGCATTATGATTCATAGAGTGTTCAAACTTGAACACTCTGCATTATGATTCATTGAGTGTTCATGCTTGAACACTCTGCATTATGATTCATTGAGTGTTCAAGCTTGAACACTGCATTATGATTCATTGCGTGTTCAAGCTTCAAAATAAAAAAAATAACTGAGCATCTACGAACCTCACTGCTGCCACTGTGGTGCAATCATCAACCAGTTCGGTCTCCACCCCCTCTCATGTCACCTCAGTACAGGTCACCTTCCTCACCATACCGCCCTCAATAACATTATTAAAAGGGGACTCAACGCCGCTGGAATTCCCACCATATTGGAGCCCATTGGCCTAGACTGTGGAGATGGTAAACGCCCGGACAGGATAACTGTTTTCCTATTCTCATCCGGCAAACCACCTATTTGGGGTGCCACTTGCAGTGATTCCTTCGCAGACAGCAACCTGATCTCGTCAGCCATTTAGCCAGGTATCATCGGCCGAGGTGCAAGCAGAAGACAGCCAAATATCGCTCACTGACCGATAGGTATAAGTTTGTACCGGTTGCGGCTGAAACGTCTGGCTTGATAGGCCCCAAAGCATTGAAGCTCATTCGCCACGACGAACCGTGTGAGACCAGCTGGCTCTTCCAGCGTGTGTTGATGGCAGTCATCCGTGGCAACACATTCTCTATAATTACAGCAGGAATAGAGTTGTCCGTATCTACTAGAGGGGAGAGAATAGGGAGCCAGGGTTGCTTTTTGGTGGTTTATATTTTCAGGGGAAAAGAACAAAAATAATAAAAGCGTTTTTTTTTTAAATGTTAAGAATTAAAAAGAATTCACTGGAATTATATTCAAATTAATAATTAAATTGTTTAGAATTTTGCTTAATTTTCACTTTAAAATTGTTCCTTCTCTACAATGTCTTGATGAAAAGAATATTGCCTTAGAGTAGCAGTCGTTTTGATCAAATCTTTATCTTTTTTTTTTCTTTTCAGTGCAAAAGGAAAATATATTATCTGTGGTTCTGAAGACCATTTTGTTTATCTGTGGAAAACACACCATGACTACTATAAGTTTTCATCAGCCAGAAGAGACCGTAATGACTACTGGGAAGCCATTAAAGGTCAGTAAAGTTTATATTAATACTAATTCCACTAGGTTTTATATTAGTTTTGTACAAGTGGAAAAAGTTACAGAATTTCATGTATTTTATTTTTTATTACGTGAAACATTGTCAACCATCATTAATTTTGACTAGTATTTTCTTTCATCTTAATTTTTGTGATGAAAAGCAACTAAAAATTAAGATGAAAGAAAATATTAGTCAAAAATTAATAATCATTCACGGGTGGTGTTTGAAAACAGAAGTTTCCAATACTTAGTTAATTTTATTTATTGATTAATCTCTTTTAACCCTTTATAGGGCAGCCCTAAAATATTTTAGATATCAAAACAACTTTTTTGTATGTTAAACTAGACCTGATTACAAGATATTTTCAGTTGCAAGTTTTCTGTAATCTTTTTGTTTATGGGGGAAAAACCCCCTCCAATGAAGTGATCATATATGGTGCCTCATCCAAAAAGTGACCAAAAATGGAAAATATAAAAAAATTAAAGTAGAAAGTTAAATAAAACACAGAATTAAAGAATAACATTCAATAAAATAAATAGATACACAAAATTGATATTGGCCAAAAAAATAACACCTCCGGGTTGATTTTATTGTGCGGGCCAAAAACAGGCTAATTTATGCCTATGCTTGGTATGCCTCAAAACAGTTTCTGTCTTTCTTCAAGCACAAATGAACTTTGCAAATCTTGTAGACCACATTGGTGCAGTGATATTGTCTTTGTGGCTACAATATTTGCATGTGGCTGACGGGTCCTCAGGTGATCATATATAGTCACTTGCTCCATAAAGGGTTAATAAAGAAATATTTTTACTTTCATGAAATTTAAAAATGTTCTGTTTTCATTGTTTATTTATATGAATCTCTGTGTGTGTTGACACTTCAACTTTTGGATGCTCGGAATAAATCAAATATTATCTAATCTGAACTTTTAAAAATAAGGATTTCTTTTTTTGAAAAGCTCAGTTTCTTTATAAACAAAAGTAAATTGTACTACCAAAGTTTGAGCTATAAATCCACAAAAAACAAAACTCCAGTTTATTGTTCTCTTTGATCTGTTATAGAAGATGATGTTGATAGAATTAATACTAATATTAAATCTGATTCCATTATTAAATTTAATGGTACAAACAATACAAACGTAGCGAGTAGTATTGTTAGTAGCCTTTAAGGGTCAGAACTGCTGTAAGCAAACTAGCGTGCTGATGATACTAGGGAAAGAAAGAGTAATGTTAGCAATATGCGTAAGGAAGATCTTTCTTTCTCTGCCTGTTAATGCAGTAGTAAAAGGAATGAAATGCATGTATGTTGCAAAGATGCGAGTTGCACATGGTAAATACGAATACAAATACTCTGCAACAATAATAAGTATGTTTATTACAGAAAATATAACAATAAGGTATTTCTCACCTATTGAGAAGGAGAAGAAATAATGCATTTAAAGAGTTCATATACTACTTAGTGTCTTTTGTTGATTGAAGATGTTAAGGAAGAGTTTGTGTGTGTGTGTGTATATGATTGTATGTACATAATCAGAGGTGAGGGGGAAGTCTGTGGAAAGGGTGAAACCGTCATGGATTTGTCCGGTGACAAATCAGACTGGACAAATAATGCAGAATAGTGTGTTGGAAATGGGTTTCGTCAAGTTCCAAGATGAAATGTAAGGTGACAAGAATACAAGGGTTTTCCAGACTTGTTGTCTACAAAGGGTTTAGAGTCGAGCGCCGAAATTTTCATGTCCTGAAAGTAGGTCATCTGAGAGTTGTACTCAGAAAGATTAACTTGGTTCTCGGAATAAAAATCTGGGTGTTCCAAAGAAAAACTGTTTGTCAAGTGGTTTCATTTGTTGACTGGAGTGTATGAATGCAAAAATACATATGTGTCCGTTACAGATCTCGCAACTAATAAATGTCTTTATAATTATCATAAGTATGTTTATACAGTAAGGGAAACAAACAAGTTGATATTAAAAGTTCATGTTTAAACTTGTTTTTCTATTCTTTTATTCTTTTATTAGCAAGATTATCTGGTTTTGCCTATCAACATTATTAACTTTGTCCAATTAATTCGATTGTCTCATTCACATTTAGTGCTATTAGTGATATTAGCATATCACATTTAGTGCTATTAGCATATCACATTTAGTGCTATTAGTGATATTAGCATATCACATTTAGTGCTATTAGCGATATTAGCATATCACATTTAGTGATATTAGCATATCACATTTAGTGCTATTAGCGCTATTAGCATATCACATTTAGCGCTATTAGCATATCACATTTAGTGCTATTAACATATCACATTTAGTGCTATTAGTGATATTAACATATCACATTTAGCGCTATTAGTGATATTAGCATATCACATTTAGCATATCCATTAGAGATTGTTTCTCTATTAAAGTGCAAAATTTCATTTTATCCATCTATTTTCCTTATATTAAGAAAATTGTTTAAATTTTAACAGTTCAATATAGGGGAAATTCCATCTTATATTTCAAGATCTCAAATGACCTTAAGAATGTCATGTTATTTTTAATGTAATTTTTTAGTAAGTCTTTTTTTAGTAAGTCTACTTGTGAAATTTAATGAAAAGTAATCTTGTTCAAAGCCAGTACACCTAATTCAACAGGCTTATCTCTTAACATCCTGTTGAAAAAGTCCAAAGTCCAGTCCTGTAATGATTGAGCAGAAAATGGCTAAAAATGGGTTTGTTTATTCAAATATTTATAGTGTCTTTACTTGCGGCTTCAGGAGTTAAGGATTATAAATACAATGATTTTCATTCTAAATTAAAAAAATGTTTATATTATTTTGAAACGATTGTATTGTCTGTTTTATTCCTTCAATTTAAAAAATAATTTCTTTTTCAGTGCATAATGCTGTTGTGACAGTTGCCATCCTTGCTCCAAACCCACTGCTTTTGTTAAAACCAAACATGGCCTTCTCAAGTTTAGGTGCTTCAGACCAAGAGATTTCACAGCCAGATGACAGGGAAATTATCGTCAGTGCAGACTTTACCGGGGCTGTGAAAGTAATTCAGTGCAAGATAAAGAATCCTGGTTAAATCTTTTGTTTTCTCTTCTTCTGCTGCTGCTGCTGCTGCTACAACTAATACTAACCCTATCTAAATCCTTTCACAATAAATGACATACAAAATCTTCTGCATACATTACTAAAACCTATTAAATCAAATCAAAGTATCCCGCATCCTCTTTTCTAACTGTGTCTATCAGCTATCGTGTGAAAGAGTAAAAGGAAAATGGCACTGACTTTAAACTCTGGAAAGCTTTCATCTCAAAACTTCTGCTACCTCAATCGAAATAAACCTATGTAAAATAATATTGTTATTACAGAATGAAGTTTGCGACCATAGAATAAGGCTAAACAGTGATTTATTTTACACTAGTTTATTCTTTTTATTTTGTTTCTATAATCAATTTGTCTTTGAAAGACCATAGACAAAACATCCTAAAGAAAATACTCTTATGCTGACATACACAAGCTCTCCCCTTTCTCTTCTACCTCGGTCTTATGGTTTGGACTTTGTCCACTCAAAGATAACATTTTTCTAGTACTTAACTGTCACCTTTTAAGAAACAGAAACAGAAACTTGCTCTTGGTGACTTCTAACTAATATGCCATCATGTCTGCCAATTACATTTGTTTTGTTCTACTGTCCCCGTTCTACATTTCTTTCACTTTTTATTTAACAATATAGAAATATCAAACACAATGCTCACATACCACCATTGGCTTTTTCTTTTGGATAGGATTATATTTTAGAATTATAAAATGAGAAGGTTGCATTAAACTGTTGAGAAGAGCAATATTTTGATAAGATAGTTTTTTTTGCAATTGAATTGTATAAGCATCCAATTCACAAACATCTCAAATGTTACGATCCTAGTTTTCTATTTTTAAAATCCAAAGATGATCACCTCCCAAATTTCCATTTTTATGTCAGAATGTTTATTTTTATTCAGTTTCTACAAATTCATTCCAAGTTGTAATAATGCGCTTTCATTCCTTAATAATTTTGGATTGTATCACTAAAATGTAACAATTCATTATTTTTTAAAGCGTTAAAAAGAAAAATGGGGTTGTCTGCCAGAATATATGTATATAATGGAAACACTTTTATGTATAAATTGCTTCTTTTTTTTTTTTTTGAGTTGATACCTGTAAAGATCCTTATTTTTTTTCTAATAGATTGCCATTCATGAGCCTAATTCAGATCCCTTATTAAAACATTAAATTTAAATCTAGAAATTTGATCTACATATAAATAAATTCAATTATATTCTCCATTTTTATAAAATAGCCTGACAGTTCTAGTTTATAAATGATACTGATAAAATGTTCAATGCCTTATTGTTCATTACTTTAATAAAACAGTATTGGTACCAAGATGTTTTTTATTTACTCTTAGAAGCAAACACTTTTGATCCTTTTTGTACTTAATAGACAAATTAGTATTGAATAAATGCCTGGTGGCTGGCTCATGAATAAGTACTTTAGTAAATAAGGCTATGCATTCTATGAGAAGGTGTATATTATATCCTCACCATTTCATATGCAATGAAACTGTCTCAAGATGGCCATTTTGGGACCATCACAAATATGCTGATTGAAATACGCAATTATCTACACTTGATTTATACTTCCTCAATGTAAGTCAGGATTATCTATCTTACTTTGATGTAAGTCGGGATTATCTGTCTTACTTTGATGTAAGTTGGGATTATCTGTCATGTAAGTCGGGATTATCTGTCTTGTTTTTATTTTGCAAACTGCAACTATCTCAAATATGCTTTACTGATATTAACAGTAGATAACATTATTGAAGGTAAATGCTTAATGAATGGAGCTGGGCAGAGCTGGTAATAGGCCCAGGCTAGATGGGAAAAGCAGGCCCCTATTTCAAACTGGTCATTAAGTATTTTTGTAATCAGTTCTAAATACATATGATTTATGTATGGGTATATACATGTACGCCTCTAGAGTAGGACCCCCTCAAAACCGTAGGCCCGGGCCAAATGGCTCCACTAGCCCCCCCCCCCTCTGATGAGATTTACAATTGTAAATAATGTGCATTTTCAAATGTTGCTGCATTCGTATGCTTATAAAATCAATGGTCATTTATAATAATCTTTTCTCCATAACTTCTTCCAGACAGATCAGCCGTTCCACGTGTACATTTAGTGTCCTAGCTGGATATTCATTTTAATATTTTCATTATCAGTTTTTATTTCTTGACCATTTTCACGGATAATTGTACAATTCAATCTTGAAGTAAAAGAAAAAATATTGAATCTTACGACAACTGAAATGTAATTTGTTCTAATTAGTGTTCTGTACTTAGTTTGATGTGGACTTGCTAAAGGCTCCATAGAATTTATTTTCCTTCCCAATGACGATGTTTAGCTAATCAAATCTTACATGCAAAGTAGCCTGTGGTATTTTTTCATAAAATATTTTATTAACTAAATTCTTTTTCAATAATTGTCTAATTATCGAAAATGAAGTATTTGAGTCAGAAATTTTGTTCTCTTCTAAACGGATTCTCACAAATAAAAACTTGTATCTTATTAGTGAAAATTTTATTTGGTGATATCAATATTTCCTCCATTATCATCTAACAAATCGCTTCGCAGCCTTTTGGCTAGGATCAAAGTGGAATATCTGTTCTTCGAAACTGCCATGGCCTCGATGTTCAGAGAACCACAACCCTTCGGGGGTCCTTGTGGCATGCTCGGGTATCATCCTGGGAGAAGTTGCGCAGGATATCTTGGCTGTGGCTAGGATCAAAGTAGAGTATCTGTTCTTCGAAACCGCCATGTCCTCGAAGTTCAGAGAATCACAGCTCTTCGGGGATCCTTATGGCATGCTCAGGTATTGTCCTGGGAGAAGTTGCACAGGATATCTTGGCCAGCTGGTCGGGAGGCGATCACCTTTAGCATGTTCAGGATTCGTCCTGAGAAGCTTTTGGGATCTCTCCCCCCCCCCTTTATCCCGGTCCTCGTGACATTTGTCTCAGTGACAGGGATTTGGGATTCTCCCCCCTCAAGTCTCTAGTCACGGGGACATGGGATCCCCCCTCCCTCCACCTACTCAATCCGGCACTAAATGACCCACCAAGTGTTGATGTGCCGTTAAACAAAACAATCAATCAATCCATTATGATCTGTCTTCAGTTCTGTAACATTTTTGTTAATTTATTGCTTTCTGAATCTTTCCAGAAGATTATTAACATTTTGCTAGTAGACAAATTTTGTTTATCTGTAAAAATTTTAATTATTAAATATTATTGATTATATTTTAGCCACTTTAACTAATTAAATGACTTGTTTGTTCATATTTTTTTTCTTTGATCTTCTACTAGATGATCCCTTAAGCCAGGGGTCCCCAACCTTTTTGTGTTGAAGTGCAATTTCATGACTACTAATAGTGCAGTGGCCACCATTTACTTTACAAGTCAAATTTATATTTTGACTTGAAAAAAAATAAAATCATTCAAATGGTTCTTCGGATGATTGAACACTTTCTTGTTATTTGTGTTGTAAACACGACGTTTCGGCCGATCCATTCTTCAGCCTTCTTCGGGTGTAAAATTTGCAGCGTTTGCGACCATAGAACAAGGCTAAACAGTGATTTATTTTACATTAGTTTATTCTTTTAAGTTTGTGTTTCTATAATCAATTTGTCTTTGAAAGACCATAGACAAAACATCCTAAAGAAAATACTCTTATGCTGACATACACAAGCTCTCACCTTTCTCTTCTACCTCGGTCCTATTCTGTGTCTTTGTCTTTGTCAGGTTTAGGTTTGTTGAGAAGTGGAAGCTACATCTGGTTAAAATCCGCACATGTCTGGCTAATGCATTTAGTCAACATTTTAATGTGAGCTGATCCCCTTTGATTTTTCTCTGCTTCCAACATCGTTCTCTGTCAATAATCTGGACTTCCTCCCAAAGAGGACGATGCTCGCCGTTCTCTCTCCAGATGTGGTTGGCCATAGCCGATTTATGCATTAGCCAGACAAGTGCAGATTTCAACCCGATGTGGCTTCTACTTCTCAACAAACCTAAACCCGACAAGACAAAGACATAGAAACACCCGGGCCATGTGCTATAAGGGTTACCCCCATTAACTTCTGTTTAACCCATCACACTCGGATTTTACACCTGATGAAGAATGGATCGGCGAAACGTTGTATTTTCGCTATATGGTCAAAAAGGGTATAGCGCTAAAAGGGTTAATCATGGCATAAATGCAACATGAATAGTTGGCTGTATGCGTCTCTTCTAGAATATTCTAGGTTCAATGTTAGTTAGTCTTCAGTTGTCATGGAAACTAATTGGTCAAATGTTTGCTTTCTTGAATATTGGAACAATTCTAAGTGTATTTGCTAATCAGAATCATCAAATTATAGAATTTTAGTAAATATATAAAGTTTTAAAGAATAAGCAACTTACGATTAGCACGCAGAGAATAAAACTCCACAGAAGATACAATTACAGATATTAATGGTAAAAGAGGGGGAAAAAATGGATCATGCTTCTTTTTTTGCCTAATATATTTGTAAAAGAAATTGTAGATGAAGCTACCAGACTTTATTCTCATGCACACACACGCTCACACTCACTTGGATTAATAAACAGTGCCATTTTCTGATTGACTTCCCTCCATTTTAATTGATATGGAAGTTGCAAATATTGGGAAGAACAGGTAACTCTGTTCTGCTACTCTTCTATTAAAAGAGAAAGAATGATCTATTGAATGCTGGTAAATGATGCTTTGTCATCACCAACTTTGAAATTATTTATCCTTCGGCCTGATATAAGAAAGACGTCCAGTTTAATCCTGGTGAAAATAAAATATGAATTTTATATTTAAAGCTTTTGAACAAAAAAGCAGGAAAAATCTTCAAATTATTGAAAAGCTAAAAAAGAAATCATAAGTTTATAGTTATAATCAATGGAATCCAATCAGACATGGTTATTTCTTTAGTTGACATTTTTCAAATTTATTGTTTTATAGAATTTTGTCAATGTGTCTTTTCGTATATGAAAAATTACTAATGTTAAGTGAATTGTTGTTTTTTTTTTGTTTTTTTAACTCTTGAAATGATGAAATTATAGAGAATAAAGCCATTTTAAAATATTTGGGTTTTGCTTTTCACTTTTTTTGTCTTTTTTATTAAGAATCGGTCATTAGTTTATATTTTCTTTACTTGATTCTGGATAATTGGGTTTTTTTTCCATTTGGTGGGGAAAAAACTGTTTACAGATATATTCCCACTTAAGATAATTTGAAGGATAATCATTTAAACCAGCCATGGGCAAACTGCAGCCCTTTTGACTTTCTGAATGGCACTAATTATTAATAATTTAATCTAATTTCTTTTTATGTATATTTCAGGAAGCCAAAATGTTAAGCTATTAAAGAAAAATTGTTTTGTGTCATGTGATTTGTTTATTCATGGAAACATAAAAAAAGCTGGGTGAACATAATTCTCTTTTCGCTCCTATCATGGCAGAACCACAATGTGACACACTAAACCAACTAGACACACCCTTCACCCACTCTTTCTACAAAACGCAGGTCCAATCCATAGCAACACAAGAAAAACATCTGTGGCCAGATAAGCTAGACAGATAACCTGGAGCCTCACTGGATGAAGCCTTGTGCCACCATTATATACACTTTGGCTATCTGTGCCCTTCAACAAGAGATGTATTGGGGTTTTTTTTTTACACAGACAACAACCATCAGGCTACTTTAATCCTAATGTAATCTTTTACATAAATCTTAGACTAACAGAAATGTCAACCTTCAAAAGACCTGACTACTAATGCTATATACTCTATAGATGTGGGCATCTGCTGAGGGAGGCAAATGGGGCATTTGCACCCCCGGATTAAGCCTTCTTACCTAGGGTGAGGGGGTTTGAAAGTTGGAACCTTATAGGCAATAAACGATAATGGTGCTGTACAATTGTTTTATGTAACTCTATCTTAATGTACCCCTATAAAAAGATGGTATCATTATTCACTGGTAACAGGGTTGCCTCTAAGATATATTCTGAATAAATCCTTTTGCCCCACCCTGGAAAGGTGGCAGTGGATGCCTATACCTCTACAAATTAGTGAGAGTATGTAAGCCTCTCGTATATATTCCTTAAAAGTAGGATTTTAGTAAAGTTTTGTGTGTAATCAACCGTTTTTAATACAATATTTCATCTGATACATTCTTCAGTCTTCCTCACGTGTTTTTTATTCCCTTCAACTTCAACCATTTTGACTTTCTGAATGGCACACTTAATTCCATGAGGAAAATAACATTTTATTAAAATTTCATCTAAGAAAAAGGGAACCTTTTTTTTTTTTTTTTTTTTTTTTTTTTTTTTTGAAGAAATGAGAAAATTCCAGGATAAGTGGACAAATGATTACTTCTGTGAAATAAAAAACAGACCAAGGTGTCTAATATGTTCTGAATCCGCATTTAAATAATTTAACGTTAAGCATCATTACACAACTAAACATTCCAGCTATGATAAATTTAAAGGAGATATCAGAAAGTTTAAAAGTGAAACACTAAAGAAACAGATCGATAGCCTAAATACGCTTTTTTCTAAAAGGCAAACAGAGCTCAGCAAAATGGTGCATGCAAGCTATGTTGTTAGCAAAAAAGTTCCTAACATTCTAAAAATTATTCTGACAGTGAATTTGTGATTAGCAATATATCGTGCAGCCCGCTGTTCAAAGAAGGTTGACCATGGCTGATTTAGACACTTCACTCATCCTGTCACCAATCTTCAAGCAATGATGTGCCAACATTTCAAAGGATTTTTCAAAAGAAGTATCGTGATTAGTCACCCTAGCTGGCAATCTGTTATTCAACACCTCTAAAATTGAATAACAAACCATTTAGTGTCCAAAATGATATCAGTGTATGTTTGTGTCCACACATTTCAGCAATCACTTTACTGATTCCAATCAATTTTTGCAATCAAACCATTTATTGTCAAACATGATATCAGTGTATGCTTGTATCCACATATCTCAGCAATCACTTTACAAATTTCAATCAATTTTTGCAATCAAACCATTTAGTGTCAAAAACAAGTAGCATTGAAAGTATTTATAAAAAAATGTTTAATTGACTACTGAAGTGCTTTTATCTAATTTCATTTTTACAGTAGGATTTCTTGTTGGGATGGGAGTTGTGCCACCTCTGTCATCAAATGGGCTTACAATTTGATTGTGTTTTTGTAAATAAATGATTCAAAATGTTTTTATCTAATTTATTTCATTTTTACAGTAGGTTTGTTTGCATATGTCCAATATATTTCTTAGTGGCGGTGGGGTGGGTGGGTGTTGTGTCACCTCTGTTAACAAACGGGCTTATGGTGTAATAAAATAGTGCTCAGCCTGAAATGGCAGCTAGCTAAGTTGTTTTCTAGAGAAATGGTGGCAAATAAACTGATCAGACTTACCAACTCACATTGCTGTGAGTAGGTTAGTCTAATAACAGATAATTCCATTCAAATAGTTCTTCGGACGATTGAACTCCTTGTTGTTTCAACCAAACCATTCTTCGTCTTTCCTCGGGTGTAATATCCGAATGTGATGGGGTAAACAGAAGTTTTTAATTTTTTAAAAACTTCTGTTTTACCCCATCACATTCGGATATTACACCTGAAGAAGGCCGAAGAATGGTTTGGTTGAAACAACAAGGAGTTCAATCATCTGAAGAACCATTTAAATGTTAATGACCCTTCTCAAAACTATAGAAGATAATTCCATATTTCATATGCAGAATTATTTTCTGTTATTAATATTTCTAGTATACTAGCCATCCATAAACTTCTAAGAGCAGTAAAGTCTTCTTTGATTCACCTGAACAATCCTTTGCTTCCTCTGCATTCGTTTTGAACCCCAACGCATTTAGGGTTTTGTACACATGGTGCAGGGAATTTCAATTGTGTCACATAATTGATTTTCATTTGTCATTTCATTGTCTTCGTGTCTTGGTCTGATTTGATGTGTTTTTGTAAAGAAATGAGTCAAACTTGATTGAAACACTTTCCCAAGACAATTCTAAATGTTTTCAGCCATTTTATTTTTCCAGGTCTGAAGTCTCTTCTAAAGACTTTATCTTCGCTACTGAAACTTTGCAGTTTTGTTCTTTAGGAATTTATTTTGATTTTGATTTGTTTAGGACATCTTGCATTGAATCTTGTTTGAATGGGTCTTCAGAACCTTCTGCTAGGGATTTCCTTCAGGTGCATTCAGATTTTGAGAAATGTTATAAGATTTCCTCACAACTTTCTTCTCCTTCTGACCTAAATAAGACCCTTTTAAATGTACGCACCAGGGCTCCAAACTATTATAGTCATTTAGTATTTGCCTAGTTAATTCACCATTTTTCTAAAAGGAAAAAATGATATGTTCCAGGGCTCCAGACTAACCTTTTTCACTACTGTCCCGAAAAACAATTTTAACCGTCCCGAAGGAAATGTAAACGGTCCCAAAATCAAAATCTTGTTTCTATACTTTATTATCATCTATAGTTGTTAGTTGTTAGTAGCATAATAAAAATACCATTAAAATGTTGAGGAAATAAATAATTGTCAAACTCCAGACCAAACCTGGAGTTGACTTTGTTTTTCTATCATAGCAAAAACAGCAAAACAACAAGAACAATCCTCACCAAATCTTTTTTAAAAATAAGATATCTTCCCCCGGACGAAAAAGAAAATTTTTCAATTTTTAAAAATTTTTTTTTTACCATAGTACCACTGTGATGCACATGGATGAAATGCCTGAATATGGTGGCCATTTTGAATACATGAGTTCACATGACCATTATATTTGTATAATAATTATTCCAGAAATGAAATCCATATCTTCTAACCTTCAAAATGATATATGACTTCCCAGGGTTTTTTAGAAAATGAGAAAACTTAAATCCATCCATTATGTTCTTGCCACCCTTGCTTTGTAACCCTTAAAAAAACCGAATGAGTTAAATGGAAAACTTGTTGTACTGAACTCAATCCAGACAATCCCTAAGACAGATATCCTGTGGGTGGCAATCATTAACATCACAAATCTGGGCTGGGTACAAGTTATGGTGACGTCTTTTTATGTGGGTAATCCCTAAGTACAAATATTTCCTTGAATAGAAATATGGAGGTGTGTACTCTAGTCATTGTTACTCCTTTATTGACTTTCAATACTTCCACTCCTGGACACCAAAGAAGTTTTGTGTGTAATCAACCGTTTTTAATACACTATTTCATCTGATACATTCTTCAGTCTTCCTCACGTGTGTTTTTTTTCCCTTCAACTTCAACTCCTACATTCTGAATTTGTCAAAAAACCAAAATCTTTGTACGTACCAACCAACCATAAAGTAACAGTGTCCCTATCCGATATAAGAAAAATTGCAGAAACGATCTCCAGTATCTGCAGTATAAACAGTGTCGCCTATAAATGAGTACACCCCTCACACTTTTTAATAGAAAGTTAATTTTCTTCTAAACCAGCCATGGGCAAACTGCAGCCCATGGGCCACATGCAGCCATTTTGACTTTCTGAATGACACACTTAATTCCATGAGGAAAATATCATTTTATTAAAATTTCATCTAAGAAAAAGGGAAGCTCTTCTCCTTTTTTTTTTTTTTTTTTTTTTTTTTTTTTTAAGAAATGATGTTGGAAGAAATGAGAAAATTCCAGGATAAGTGGACAAATGATTACTTCTTTATTTTCTATAGTTTTGAGAAGGGTCATTAATATTGAAATGGTTCTTCGCACGGTTGAACTCCTTCTTGTTATTTGTTTCGGCCAATCCATTCTTCAGCCTTCTTCAGGTGTAAAAAATTATTCTGACAATGAATTTGTGGCCCAGTTTATGATTAGCAATATCTCACGCGGCATGCTGCTCGCAAAAGGTTGCCCATGCCTGTTCTAACCTGATAATATCCAGTATTTGGTTATTATTTATGACCAAACTCTGCAGCATTGAAACTGTTGCCA
>VCCN01005666.1:606368-618031 GCA_006491835.1 Architeuthis dux | reverse complement strand
GGGGGGTGCGAGTTCCATTTGAGCCAAAAATACACTTATGTCGAATGAGAAAATGGTTGAATTTGGTCACACGAACATTGGTAATCAGAATAAAAATCGGTTTCCTTATGAAAATTCCGACCAAATTTGAATCGGTTCATACGAAAGGAAGGATAGAGACTAGAGAGAGTGGGCGATGAAAGAGGAATATTTTTTTCTCTTTTTACGTTACACTACGTCATATTCCGTTGTTGGTTTTTTTGGGTTTTTTTTAGATCAATTATCAAGATAAAAAGAAAAAGATCTACATTCATAACTTTTCCATTTTGGACTATATTTTTCGTTTTATTTTTGTTTCGGACATTTTAACGGGGATTAACTTTGAAAACAAATCTTTTTATTACAGAAACAAATGTTGCAAAACATTGTATAAATAACGTCGCTGGTTTTGAACAGTCAGTTTTTTTTCTCGTTTACTTTAGAGATTTGATTTGTATAGCTTGGAAAAAAAACATTAAAATTGCAAAAAGTTGTAATAACTCTTATCCAAAATGGGACATAAAAAAATTGAGGCTATTTTCTCAATTCTTGGAAATCATATTTCCCACACACTGACACTCATGTGCATTCAAATTTCTCGTGCACACTGTTCAGACAATGATTAGGAATAAAAAGTTTATTGATGAATTTAGACACTATTATACTCAATTTCATTGTTTGAAAATTTCAATGAATATAATTCTGAATATAACATATAAATTTTACTTAACCAATGTTTTAAATTAAGTGCATTTTTTCGTTTTTTGTAGCTGTTACCAATGAAAAATGGTATTCTGTTGGAGATTCTGTAGAGATTTATTGTAAGACATCAGATGAAGCCTATAATGATCTCTACTTCAGTGACTTGAATCCAACCTTTCCTTTGAACAACACAAATTATTCTGTGAAAGCTCTGGACAAAAACACCATTTTACTTCAGATGTATAACATCCCTGCTGGGAAGTTTAATTATATTTGTGCGAGTAAGAGTAAGAAAGAGAGTTTTAACATTGATATTGCTTCTTTTGAAGTGGGATGTAAGTAAAAATGTTTTCTTTATTTTTACAAAGGTTTTAATGATAAAAGGCTTTTTTCATGACCATTCAAATAACTTTATGGTTTTAAAATACTTGAGAAAAGTGCATGCCCTAATAACAATGAACTACAGCAATGAGGTCTATTTTTTTTACTTTTCATGGTTTTATTTTTCAAATATTATAAAATATTAACCCAATCCCAAACTGCTTTAAATAAAAAAAGAGGTGCACACATACACACATCTTTCTTCAAAAGAGTATATAAGTTGTTTGTGAGTCATTCCATGAAAAATCACCAATTTTTTAAGGTAAAAATACTATGACAGTCATGGATTTTGTTCAAATTTGGCACAATCATAGATCTTTATGAAACAAATTGAAAGGCACCTGTCTCTTATTTTTAGCTCGAATGGTTCCGGAGAAACTGACCTCTGAACTTTGCCAAAAATGTGAATTTTGAAAGTAATGACAAAGTTTAAAAATCAACGGTTGTTTTTACACCTAGAAAGTTCATTTATATACCATTTTAAAGTACTCAAGTAGATGTAAAACTGTTTGATTTTTGAAAATTCAGACTTTTTTAGTGATCACTGCCCGACAAAATGCTGTTTCATTGATGACACCCTTTTCCAATTTTTTAATTGATCACCCTCAACACGGCATGCTGCCAAAAGATGTTGGTCAGTGGCTAACCAGACCTATTTATTTATTAAACTGTGATGTTATATGTATGCTTACAACTTATATTAGTATATTAGTACAAGTTTGGTATTATGAATAGTAGCCCCCCTCCCCCCAATAATTTGCTAATGTGTTCCTTATTTTTTTGAAAAATGCTACAAAAAGCTAGCTTTAAGATTGCAGAAAGAGTAAATAAACCAATTATCCCCTTCAATTATTATTTGCTAGTTCATAGGTGTATAATAGATCTATCCCGAGTCTTTGGATGACTTGAAAAATACATTGATTTCTGACAGATTTTGAAGCTCTATTTTCAAAAATTCCCTACACAGCCTTTTGTTCATAATTATCTTCATCAATTAGATATTTAAATATCATCATATATCCATCAACTAAATAGTGCACTTTTTACAATAGGGGTGTGTAGTGTCTCCCAGCTTGTGGGAATCTCACTGAAAAGGAAGATGAAGCAAAAGGAACGAAGGACAAAGATGTTTACTGATCACCATCGCTTTGTGTGATTTACTTTTTTTTCCCCCGGTTTGCCTGGCACATGACCGGGAACTCACTTCCGGGTTGTGGCAAGGGAAGTAACTCGAGGTGTTTGCTCCCTTATGTCACCAGGGGGACAACATCACAGGTGTTTTCCAGCGATCTAAAGGGTGTGATCTAAAAAAAGATTTTACGCTTTGCTCGCACCACCTCCCCATATGTTTTTCATTCCGACGGCCCTGTCAACTATTATTAATTAATCACTGCTACCCACAACAGACCAATTTAAACACTGTTGCTGGGTTTAGGTTATTCATGTGTTCACACATTTACAGTATTGCCCATAAATAAGTACACCACTATGTTATAGAAAGTTAATTTTCTTCTAAACCAAACATAGCAGGATTTTATTATTTCTAGTGGAACATTACAAAATAAAAACAGATATTATCAGGTATTATTTATGACCAAATTCTACAGCATTGAAACTCTGTTGCCAAAAATATGAACATTTTGCTGTTGAAAGATGAGTACAACACCACGAAAAAATATTTTTGGCAATGCTGTAGAGTTTGGTTATAAATAATACCCGATAATATCCGTTTTGATTGTGTATTGTTCCACTAGAAATAATAAAATCCTGCTATGTTTGGTCTCTATTAGAAAGTGGTAGGTGTACTTATTTGTGGGTAAAACTTGTTTTTTGAAAAATTCCCCTCTAAAATTGTTTTTTTGGGGGATCAATATGCAATGTAAGTTTATGCTTAATAGTTTGTGCCTGCTTATTTTTTGAAAATTCAGACCTTTTTTTGGTGATTGCTGCCCCACAAAAGGCCAAAGTAACTTATTCTTGATCACCCCTTTTTTTCCAACTTTTTAATTGATCACCTCCCATCCCCCAACACAGCATATATAGGTGGCAGTGATTCATAATTTCCCTTGGAATGCTAGTTTTTACCTTCATCTTAATTTTTTAGTTGCTTTTCATCAAAACTGTCGACGCAAATAGTAATGAACCTTTCTAGAGTCTCAGCACTGTTCAGTTACAGATGGTCATCTTTAAAAAAAATAGTTTCCCAGATATTTAATAATAGGCTATCATTACCTTTCCAAATGGCTGCTGCTTCAGCTGTTGCTGATAGCGGAATCCACCAAGTTGTCCACTGCTGCTGATGGCAAATTTAAAGTCAAAGAAAGATTCCTCAGAATGGCATTTTCAGTTTGTTTTTTAAGTGGTCTACTGATATTGGGAAAGTTCAAGTGGTTCAAGAGACTAGTGTTTTTTCTTTTTTTTTCAGTTTTTTTTTATTCAAGCAAAGGCTCGATAAATACAAATGTGCAAAGGATAAGTTAGGGGTAGTGTTTTTAGCGTTGGGGTTGGTGTTAGAGTTAGATGGTGTTGGTGTTGCTATTTTTAAAATTTCTATTGACTTTCATTGGTATAACATACGTCTTTCAGCCATTTTCACTTCAAAAAGTGGAAAAATGTTGACTTTATATTCGCCATCAGCAGCAGCAGACAACTCGGCAATCCCGCTATCAGCAGCAGCTACAGCGGCCATTTGGAAACGGGAAAAGTCAGGATTGCCTAATAATCCTTCCTTGTATTTATTTGTAGTTGTTTTTTGCTTATAGATCCTCCAGAAATGAATATCCTGTTTGAATCTATTGATTTGAAACAACTCAATGTATATATGACTCCAAGAATCAAAGGCCTCAGTGAATACTGGAAAACGACATGGAAATTTAGGTAATTTTGTTTCTAATCATTAACTATATGGAAATTATTTTTCATTATAGACAAATGCAAAGTAATACACGGAAAAAAACAATGAAAAAATGGTAAAGGTTTGTTTCCTGCATATGGTCTCCTAACCTGAAGTACAACTCAGATGCCATAGAAAGAGTTCAGAGGAGAGCCACCAAGATCATTCCGAGATTGGGAAATATATCCTACACTGAAAGATTAAAACAACTTAATCTAGAGACCCTTGAATACAGAAGAAAACGTGCTAACCTACTAGAGGTCTATAGAATCCGGAACAACATACATAGAGTGGATACTAACATTCATTGCTCAAAATACCCTGATAAGAAAATGCTGATTTCATCTATCTGCAGTAAAACCAGAGGACACAGCCATAAACTACAAATTCAAACCTCCACTGGTGTTAGAAAAAATTTCCTCTTTTCCCGGCAAGAGTGGCAAATTCATGGAACAGCCTAAGTGAAAAGACAGTCACAGCCAAGAATATCAATATTTTTTTAAATAATCTTTGTTCGGATATCAGATATACCAAATTTAACTACCATTTTTCGTATTAGTTTAAACCCAACCCAATTACACTGAAGTTGGATTAATGACGCAATTAACTGCTGTCAAAAAATAGCCTATTTCAAGTATATATATTCAATTGTCATATTCAAGTATATAAACTGATGTCAAAGGGAGCTAACCGATCATGCTGACTTGCACGGATGTTGCTGCTAGTAGCGTATTACTGAACAAATTAAAGCAGAAAACAAACATTTAAAACTGTATTTTATTAAATTTAATTATAAAGGATATGGATTAGGGTTGCAAGTAACAACAAGTATTTTTTTTTCTCATAATTATAAAATTAAAAAGAATATACAAGAATATAGCAACTAACAAAAATTCATTGAAAACAAGTCAGTGTAATCGGTTACCTCCCTTATATCAGTTTACGAACCAGAAACAAATCTTTACCAAAAAAAGCTATTACATGAGCAATGAAAAACTAAAAAAGACACAACATAAAAAAAGACCTAGGTATAATTATATCTTCTAATTTCCAAATACACAATCACATATCAAAAATAAACTAAAAAGCAGCTCAAATAACAGGTATAAGATTCAGATTCGATTACTTAGACACAAAAATCTTTAAGATATTATACACAACATAAATCAGACCATACTTAGTATATGCAGTCATGAAATTCACACCTCAAAAAAGATATCACAGAACTAGAAAACATACAAAGAAGAGCAACGAAAATGGTCCCAGAACTTAAAAATCTCCCATACGAAGATAAGACTTCATAAATTAAAACTAAAGAAAAATAAGGCGTAGATTCAATACAAACATTCAAAATAATAAAAATGTATAGATAACATCCCAGCTAAAAAGGTTCTTTACAAAGAAACAACAACAAAATCTATAAAGAACACTAGAAAAGATTTCTTCAAGAACAAATACAACAATTACACATCACATAAAAAACCAAAAAACCTTTGAAATAAATAACTTTAACAGAGGAGAGATACAAGCACAAATATGTGCATCATTTTTACTCACAAACATTTTCGTGTGGTTTATTAATCTGTTAATTATTATATGTTTATACAGAATAATTTTGCTTATAGAGTGACTTTGCATAAAAATTGTAATTATTTTTGAGACATCAAAATTTCAATAAGCTGAATATGCAATCACCAACATGTATTGCTAATTTATACATACATTTGTAAATAAAAAAAAGATCCTTTGAAAGCTGTAAATCTCTTGACGATTTCACATTTAACTATGTTTAATATTGTATATCGCACATTCAAAATTTTGTTAATATAGCTTAAAATGGTGTTTTCATTTTAAACCACCACAAAACAGAAGAGATTTTTTTAATATGTAATCTTGTATTTCTAGAATAGCCAAAGAAAGATTTTATGCAATTTTGAACTTTAAGTTCAGAGGAAAATCTTACTCAAATTAGAGTAACTGTATTTTGTAGTTATATAAAAAGACTAATTTCAAGACCTTCTACTGTTTCTTCCATACAAAATTAGCCAATTTCTAATTACATTACAGAGGAATCTAAGACAAATTGGCAGCGGACAGTTCAGACCTGGACAAGTCGGCCACAGACAACTCGACCGCCAATATTTCAAACCCAGACATTTCGGCCAGGTTTTGTTTTTAAAGCCAAAAATGATTATCTAGACTGGATTTAAAACGAAATAGAATCAAAATATATAAATCTAATGCAATTTACAATAATAAGTTAATTCATGTTTGTTGTTTAGTGTTACTATTTTATATATCTTTTTTCAACTTTTTATAGCTAGTTTTTGTTTATTTTCTCGAGTAATGTTATTTAATTTTTTTATGTATTTAATGCACAAAATTGATAAGAGTTGATTGTAAAATAAAGTTGGTGCAGCACAAAAACTTTCACAGCGGAGCAATTAAATTGCAGCAATGTGATGAAAGTTTCCACAGAAATCGGTGTTAAAACAAATTTATAATAATATTTAAGCTTTCTGTTTATTTGTTGCAATCAACTATGTTCCCTTGCGTTTGTTTTTGCCTATTTTGTGTAGCCATAGTTGATTTCTTATGTTAAAAAGTCAGTTATCTACCTATTTAACAAAATATTTTTCTTCTTTTTATCAAATAGTCGATCAGTAGGATCGTAAATGTAAAACATTTTAATTAAATAAAATAAAAATTAAATAACATTACTCGAGAAAATAAACAAAAACTAGCTATAAAAAGTTGAAAAAAGATATATAAAACAGTAACACTAAACAACAAACATGAATTAACTTATTAGATACTCGTTTAGAAACCTTTAAAAACGAAACGCGGCCGAAATGTCCAGGTTTGAAATATTGGCGGCCGAACTGTCCGCGGCCGATTTGTCCGGTTACACACAGGGATCAGAATATCAGCATGTCTGTTCTCCCAGAGCGAGGCCCTTCCATTGCACTTCGGTTGGGTCGTTGACCTCTGCGGTCGCCCCACGTGGGTGAATCGGGTGTGCTGGTCTAAGTGTGGGGTCTCCGTTCGTGCTCACCTCACACTGGACTGGCTTTCCAGGGAAGTATCAATCCTGGTCCTCATGGCATTTGTCTCAGTGACAGGGACTTGAGGATTCTCCCCCCTCAGGTCCCTAGCCATGGGGATTTGGGATCCCCACCCCTCCTGCCTGCATGTTCTCGAACGTGCAGGACCCCACCCTAATCCGACCTTGTGTCAAATCTGCCGTCGTGGGGAGGCTGATAAAGAACACTTACAGAGCTATACAAAACCTCAAAATGACTTTTGCAAGGGAGATAACTTTTTTCGCGAATTTTTACAGAGCAATTTTCTCTGAATGTACCAACTTTTCCAATTAATTTTTTCCCCCCTATTTTATTTGACTATCATTATTTCTGTTGAATTTTAGTGAGAACAGCACTGAGGACCCCATGGTTAATGATTGCCATTGTTTCAATGCATCTGAAACACGTGTGTGTGACAATCCTTATCACTGCACCATTTCTGGAGAAAGTTGCTTCCATCCGAACAGAACCTATGAGTTTAATATCCTTGGAAGTAATCACTTTGGACTTTTCAATAAAACATATTTTATAAATCCAGCACTAGACATTGGTAAGTATTTTTTTTTTAAATTTAATATTATATAAATAAATTAAGTGTTTATAAATCTCTGTCATGGAATTGTAACAATTTGTGATACTACATTGAAGCCCAAAGGCTAGTTGAAGCATAAAGAAAGAAATATTTTTTTCTAGCATGAGAGATGTATAAAAGAAAGTCATAAAATGTCCGGAAGTAAGTCACTAACAGTGAACGTAATAGTAATAGTAGGTCACATGACTTCTTGGCTTGGTTTGGACTGTCCAAAATTCATTTTAATGTTGTCGAAGTTGTTGTGGCTCGCCAGGACAGTTTTTTTTCTTTTGTGCTTGGCTCGGTAGTATTTAATCCATGTTATGTGATAAGATCGCTATCACTGAATTTTCGGTCTACTGTGTGCGCAAGGTAGTGATACACTGCTGCCACCATGAAATAATGTATTTACTCACGATAGATCTTGTTATTTCAAGTGTTTATTTCACATGTACAACAAATGTGTCTTTGTACAAATGGAGGTTGTTCCCAAAGTGAGGTTGGGCAGAAGTAACCAGTGGAAATAGGGAGTAGGAGAGGAAATAGGGAGTAGGTGACAATACTACAATAATTGACTCTATGATAAATCATGTTTACTGTTAATATTTTTTAAAAATGTATTTAATTACTCTGCATTTTATATAAAATATATGGAAAATGAGCTATCCGGGGCAAGATGTCGTTTACATGTTATCTGGTATATAATGCCATCTACGGTGCTCCTTAGAAATACTCGCTTTGGCAGTCAAGGCCAGATTAAAGCCACTTGATGCCCTAAGCACAGCCCCAAAACGATGCCTCTCCCTGGCACTCCCATTGCTTATATGACACTTATATGATTAATTCACTCGAGTGTTAGCGGATTGTAGATAAAACTTAGTTAATAACAATCAACTGTATGAAGAATCACGTTTACTGTTTATAGTTCTTGAAACTGTATTTAATTACTCTGCATTTTATATAAAATATATGAAATCAAATGATGGATAATTTTATATCCAACAGAATATGATAATTATAATGACATTTATTAGTGAGAGCCTATATTTGCCCGGCGCTGGTGTGAGTGACTGCTAAACAAGCAGCCTAAATCGTAAATGTGAATAAAGAAACAAACTCTGTGCTACCTTATACGCAGGTACTGCTCTACCGACTAAGCTAATGAAGGGCAGATGGTAGGCAGGTACTTTGTTGGCTTCTCCATTCTCACGTTAACTTCTCCTTTCTCACGTTAACATAAATTGGTAAACTATTCCAGTATTTCAAAATTCTTTAGGAGAAAAAAATCAATTTGTTTTAGCGACTTTGTTTTTGCAATGGACCTAGCTAATAAATTTCCTTTCCTTTCTGACTTATTAAACATTAGAATTCCATAATTTGTAAAAACCATTTAATATCTTGAATGTTTCGATTAAGTCTCCTCTTACCCTCCTCTCAAACAAAGTAATCATGCCTAACTTTTCTAGTCTATCCTTATAGCTTAAATCTCTTTTGCCACGTGTATCATTCTTGATGTATTTTTTATGGTCCAGGATGTTTCTTGATCATTACCATATTTAGGTATATGTATTTGTGTCTTTCCGTTTGTTTGTCTGTCCACATGATACCTCCGAAAGTAATGAATGGTTTTCAATGAAATTTTGTGGAAGGGTGGGCAATGGGGTAAGAAGGGGGTGGTCACATTTTGGCGCAGATCAAGGAAATTCTTTTGGGTTGAGAAATATTTTCCCGATTTTATTTTCATACATTCATGTATACACTCACGACATATATTTATCATAGGCAAATAAGGAGGCGAGCGAATGTGTATGTGCCGAGCCGCTGCTTTTCCATGGTAGTACTGTTAGCTCAGTGGTAAAAGCAGGACTGCGTATAGGTTGCTTCCAGGTTGGATGCGGGTTCGATCCCTGCACAGCGCTTGTTTATTTATTTATATGATCTAGGCCACCCATTTAGCAATCGTTAACACCGATGCTGGACTGATATAGGTTCCCAATTAATAAATGTCTTTATAATTATCATATTCTGTCAGATATAAAATTATCCATTTTTGATTTCATTTATCATAGTAAAAAGTATTTATAGCAAAGATCATTATTTTATTGAACTTTGGATTGTTGATACAGGTATTTATGGTATATTTTAGAATATGTTTATATATGCATACTCACTAATTAATTTACAAAATATCTCAGACAATGCAAAATTATCTAATATATTTCCATTATACATCAGGCGGAGAACAGCCCTGCGGAATTCACTGTGGGATTTCCATGTCAGGAGCTTTGTAACAGTAATAGCTGTTCAAGAAAAAGAATCTTCAATTCAATTTACAACCAAGTAAACTGGTAAGTAAATAATGTAAAGCTTCATTATTGAATGAATCTTTCTGAGATGTGTAAAATAGAAGTTATTAATATTACGAGTCTCCATTGAAAGTTAATGATATAAACAGTAACAAAGATAAGAGCGTAGTAAACTCTAACGGTAAACGAATAGTAGCAGCTGTAGTAATAGTGATAATAGCCATAAGGGTCAGTCTGCCTGTAAGTAAAGCTAGCGTTCTGATGATACTAGAGAAAGAAAGAGTAATGTTAGCAATACGCATAAGAAAGAATCTTTCTCTGCCTGTTCCTGCAGTAGTAAAAGGGATGAAAATGCATAGGTTGCAATGTACATGGTAAATAATTCAATGACATGAAGATGCATGCAAATAATAACTGCAAATACTTTGCAACAATAATAAGTATATTTATTACAGAAGTCATAATAAAGTAGTTCTCAGCTGTTGAGAATAAGAAGAAAGAATGCATTTAAAGAGTTTGTATACTACTTAGCAAATGTCTTTAGGAAGAGGGTGTGTGTGTACGTATGAATGCGTATGTACGTAATCGAAATTCGGAACAGCCATAGATTTGTTTAGGCAACGAAGGATGAAAATAGTTTGTCTTCTTATAGGAAGAGGTGAGTGGTGGATGTGTGGCTAGTCGAAATTTCTTTAAATCACAACGTGTAAAATGGTTACAATAATAGTGCCGTGCTTGCTTTACTGAAATTGTGATTAAACAAACTAAAAATTAGGATGAATGTAAATAGTAGTCAAAAATTGATAAAAATGGTTTATGATACTTGATTTAATAAAAAAAAAAAAAATAAAATAATCGTTTTTACTAAAACTCAAACAGTCATTGCCATGCCAGCTTAGTACGAAAGTTAAAAAAATGTTAGCTTCTTTAGCGGTGATCAGTCAAATCAGTCCTTATGATGCAATCCATTTTTGACGGTTAAGTCATCCTACTTTGCCAAATAATTTTCTCATGTTAAGATAACAGAAGCATTTAAATGAGGTAAAATAGATAACTAGAAAAAATATACAATAAACTATGAAAATACCTTCAGTTTCAGTGTTCTAGACTTTATAAAATATTAAAATTCTAAAACTTCAAAATTTAAAAAACCTTCAAATTTTTAAATTCATAAAATTCTAATGAACAACTATAAGGCCTATTAAAGAAAAGTAAGAAGAAAGTGCAACTTGTCAATAATGTTGTTTTACATTTCACGGGGCAGAAGCTACAGTTACGAAGTGTATTTATTTACTGAGTTCATATAATTATGATTTAAAGCCTGCTAATGCATATTCCAGATATCATAGGGTAATTGATTCCAAAGGCTGGGTGCTATATAGCTGAAACACCTGCGCATATGAGTTATATTCATAAAGACAAGTTCTAAAATCAAACCATCTAAATATCGGATGTTAATAAGAGCACGTTCATAAGATCAGGTTGAAACTTTTTTTTTCACTTTTTGGATCATTCTTTCTTTGAATAGTATTATTCTAAGATAAAATACAATGAATCCTGGAAATAAATATTATATATCAGTCTTTGTACTGGTACAATACCGTGTCCAACGATTAAGACAAAAGAGTTATTGCCCTTGAATTTTCTTTTTTTTTTTCTCTTTTGAAGCCCTAAGCATGTGGGCTTATTCTGCTTAATGGTTAATCCAG
>VCCN01005666.1:534418-544527 GCA_006491835.1 Architeuthis dux | reverse complement strand
TGGTTTAAGCTACAAACAACATACGTGTCTTTTGTACAATCATACATACATATATTTTGTTGAATTAGACATTTATTACAAATGGCGACCCATATTAAGTGTACATATGTCAAAAACCTCAAAGGTGGCCTGATTACCCCATTCTACAGTAATAGCCATAGAAATCAAATTAAAAACTGACCTGACAGTGTCTTTATGAATATTATTTCATGGCACATTCTCTGCATCAACATTCTATGCAGCAATGATTGTTTTGCCCTGATGCTTTGATCAGTTTTGTGTGTTTAAGATTTTGATTTTGCTACATTCCTGATCCCCAATCATCATGAGGATGTAATGCAAAACAAAAATAAATTCAACGCAACGGATCTATGTAAGAACTGGTTATGCCATCTGAGACAAATTTGTAAAGAATCTGTTTTACTCGCAATGCCATTCTCTTAGGAGAACATGTTTTTTTGTTTTTTTCAGTTTTAGGTGCTTTCAATCGGGGCTGGCAATGAGATTTTAAGGAAACCACCAGCTCAGGCTGGCAAAAACACCAGACTCAAAACGAAAGTCCCAGATTATAAAAATGTCAAGTTTGAATAGAAATATAACTGTATTTTACTTGCTTTTACGAGGGGGTGCTGAAAGGTTCTTGGCCCGACCAAGATCAGGAATGACCTGTTCAACCCACTTCACAAAATCTGGGCATTATTTTGTCACTGGAGCTGGAAAGATTGTTCTTTTATATTGTAAAGTGTCAATTTGCAGGATTCTTGCGCTTATTTAATCAGCCCAGCTTTCAAATGATTAGACCTTAGATGCTTTTCATGACGGGTCTTGTGCCATCTTTTACATAGGGCCTATGTGTGTCTGAAAATTTTAACCCCACGCAAGGCCCCGTGTTAAAAATGACACAGGCCCTGAGATGTTTTTAAAAAATACAAAAGAATTAAGAGAATTCATCTAAGCTGTACTTCTGTGAAAATGGTGGAAAATAAGTGCCCAATTTAGCATTATCACATTGTCAATTAATTTTTCTCAAAACTAACAAATTTTCAGATAGTTTGAAGGTCTAATGGATTGAAAGCACCTATAATTGAAAAAAAAACATTTTTCATCTAGGAGAATATCGTTGGGAGTAAAACCAAATCTTAACTGGCAAATTTGTTGAACCTATCATAGCATGTGAATGATTGAAAATGCATTATAGAATAGCTGAACCTCAAAACACTAAAATGCTGGTAATTTTTGAGAAAAATTTACAGATACTGTGGCAGTAACAGCCTATAGATATACAATAGGTGCAATAAAACTGAATCAATGAGTTGGTTATTTAGAAACTGTTGTTTGAATCTGAAAGGGTTTAATCATTTATTAAAGAGTCAATAAAAAAAAATTAAAAAAGTGTATGTGTATATATTTGTATATAGTTACTGAATTTTCGTAGGGAAAAAAGTATTTATTTGTCATTCAATCTATTGCACTCATACTATTAACTTCAATTTCAAAAAAAGTTTATTGTCTAGAAGTTGTTCATGGAAACAGATTGATTTTGATGTGTAGTATTGGAAATATTGATGTCTATATTATTTTCTGGAGGTTACATGGACTTTGTTTGATAAGTAAAGCTTTTAAGTAAATCTGGGATTCTGCAGATATCTTGCGGCCATTTGTATTTGTGGCTGGAGTTTTCCAATTAACTTTGTTATGGTTCCAGGAAAAAAAAAAACTTTGTTGTCCCCTACTATTGACTAGGGCAGAGCTTTCCAAACTGTGTTGCCGATAATCTTTAGGTGTGTCACAAAATTTAAGTATAATTTTGTATATCTTTCAAAAGATACTTTTCCTGAGTCAGTTGAACTGGGATGATGTTATATATCTGGCTTGGCTAACAAAACTTGAGTAATGTGTTGCCAAAAATGTTATTTTAAATAAGTGTGTCACCAATGCAAAACGTTTGGAAAGCTGTGGACTAGGGATTAGATCACAGCAATATGATCTAAAAATAGGGTCTTTCAGATGAGCCTGAAGGTTTGTCTTTTGATTTCATTAGCAATCAGAATGAGCCTTGTTGCATGCGGTTATGATCATCTTGAAAGAAAAAAAAATAATGCATGTACATTGCTGCTGCTCTATCCTCAGATACTAAAAGATCTTGAAGCGCTCGAATGCTGTTTGCTTGTCTTCCATTTTTTTCAAACTTTTTCTGCTTGGAGAACATAAATACAGGACCCCACCCCCACTTCCCTCGTAACGTGGGTGTTGGGTTCCAAGGAAGCCAACACTGCATTATAACTGAGCCGCAATCAATTTAGCTATTTTGGAGCTAGATCTGGCTACTTCTTAGCTAGATCTGGCTACTTCTTAGCTAGATCTGGCTATTTTGGAGCTAGGTTAATATTTTGGGGTCCATCATCCACTTATAACACTAACTGCAGTGGTGTAGCAATGGTTCTCGACCCCCCCCCCCTCTTGCTATGCCTCTGACTAATTGCGCTATAACAAGCCATGTTCTAACCCTGTAATGGAGGTTGGATTTGTAAATGCCAAAAGTTTCATTTCTACTGCATTAATGCTTTTGTTTGTAGTTCATAGTTTTTCATTTATCATATTTGATTTTTGTTAGATTTTATGGAGACGATTGATGTTACTTATTAACCCACCAAAGCTTCTAATATTCCAAATGTCGGCATGCATTTTTGACAGTTTTGTGTTTGATGAATTTTAGACACCTTTACATTAAGTTCAGAGTGATTGCACAATTTTGCAAAGCTCAATGGTATACACACCTACTTAGCTTTGCTGCCACTTTTGATCTTTAGTCAGGAAATGGGAGAACTTGCTCGGCTCGCTTTTACTGGCCTTGAACAGATGGAGTCACTATCAATCCTATTCTGATGCCACTAACTTAGAGTAAATAAATTTAAGATCAATCTATTGTTGGACACATAAAGAGCAAGAAAAATAGATTGTGCAAATGTATATTATTAAAGTACTTAGAACTTTGTTGATAGTCAATATACCCTTTTTGAAGAGAAATGATTGTTATTCATAGCTAAAAAAGCAAACTAAATTTCTGAATCTTTCGGTTTTAATCAGGGTTGCCAGCTATGTCCAATTTCGGACGTTGTCTGTTTTCCCCTTGTATGTCCGATTAAAAGAAAATCAGACATTCAAAATTGTTCGAATTAAGACCCCACTCAGCGTTGCCAACTTTGATATTTTATATCTAAATTTAGATATTTTTTGTTGGGTTTAGATAAAAGAAATTAGATATTGGATATCAGTTCTAGCCGCTTTTAGCTTCTAGCTACTTTTAGCCATTATTAACTATTTTTAGCCATTTGTTTTCTGTCTAAGTTCGACCTATTTGGAGCAGGGTTGACCGAGTTTATCCGGTATTTGGAACACCTGTGTCCAAATTTGAGAACTAATCTGGCAACCCTGCTTTTAATAGTCCTAGAGTTGAACTTATGAAAATCTTTTAAACAAAGCCTATTGATGCAAAGTATTCTGGAGGTTGGCTATTTTGCTAATAAATTCCAGAATTCACTAAATGCGAATGTCTTCTATTAAACAGGTTCCTAGTACAAAGTCGACTAGCAAGATTTTTCCCCAGACCTTTAAAGTATGAAGTATACTTAGTTATGTAAATATTTAACTTTTGTCTGACCTTCAGCAGAATAATTGCTACAGTTATTGAAGATGTACTCTTGAGTACCGCATAATAGGAGTGAGGGTGGAATTAGTGGAGGGGGTTGGAAAAACAATTAAAATCCAATAAGTGGTGGGGGGATCGGGGTTGCCATTTTATGGCCAAATCTGGCCTTTTTTAAAAAATTTAAATTTTTTATTTTGCTGTATTATATAATTATTCGATTACATTTGTTATTTTTGTATAATATGGTAGGATGCAATAAATCAATAAAATGTGTATATTTAGATCATTTTTAGAAACATCTAGATATTTTTGCTCCAATTTTGGATAATTTCTTAACTCTTAACATCCTGTTCAGTCCTGTCCTGTAATGATTGAGCAGAAAATGTCTTATTCAAATGTTTATAGTGTCTTTACTTGTGGATAGATTGTTGTGAAAATTGACAGTATTGCAGGAAAGACTTGTGCGGCCTCGTGCGTTTTAGGATTTTCGGCCACGTTTGTTTACGTCCGGCCTCATGCTCTTTAGGACTTCAAGAGTTAAAATATTTTTCTGGAACAACTAAATATTTTTGGAATTTTTTTACCTCCATTTTGGATATAAAAATTTCAAAAGAGTTGGCATTGCTGGAAGTAGATCTTCATCATCGGAATAATTAGGGGGGGGCTGGAATTTTTCTGGAAAATTGTTAAGCGAGGTGTGGGGGGGGTCGATTATTAGGTACTCAAGAGTATTTAGTTATCTGCATGGTGGATATTTTAAAGAATACCACTTAAAGCACTTTTCATTAGGACATCTTCAGTAATTTTTTTTCCTAAATAAAATAGGTATATTAGTAAGTTTTTTTTTTTTTTTTCTACTGTCCTTAACCAATCCAGATTTATTTGACAAACTAATTCCATTTATGTTTGAACCAGCCTCGATCTCTTCATTTCTGCTGTAATGTTTTAAACTCCTGTTCAGTTCAAATAAATGTCCTTAAAATCTTATAATCATTTTTAGATTTAACTTGGATAATGTTTTTACCACAACATGCTAAGTTAAGAGTTTATTAAAATTATATAATATTTTTGGTTGGATATATCAACTACTAAAAGAATTTACTGAAGATTTCCCCATAAAAATATAAAGTTTTATAAAAATATTTATTAAATGAAAATGCCTCCATGGGCATCTCTGTATACAATTTACATTAAAAAAATATGTATTCAATATTAAAATACACTTTAATTCAAGTGATAAAAATGTGAATGATTAAAAGATTACAAACTTATCAGTACAGAGAAATATTTACCAGGCACGTTTTATTTAAAAAAAATTTTAGCCCTAAATTCTTCTATATATTTCAGCTGATAACTCCCAAAATCGCCCTATTAATTTATTTTCTATCCCAGATGATTCGTTAGTTCAAGGATTGCCCTTATTTTTATTATTTTTCCCATGATCTCAATAAAAAGTAAAAAATATTAATTGCATATTTAAAATTTGAGCAAACTGGGCTAGACCATAGAATTATAGTTATCACTAAGCGAAGGGAGGTAATTCATGAATACATTTAAAATTCTTTAGAATTGTTCTTTTTATTTTTAAGACACGTCTGTATTGGATGTTGGTCACTGCAGATATTCCTCTTGGACATTCCTTGTTAGCAGCTGACCACTGCTTCCTTTCAGGATTACCTGTCTACAAAGGTAAAACGGTTAGCTGCTCTCAGTCATTTGATACATGACACTGAGAGCAGAAAAGTTCTGGAAAATATCTGATCAGCCCATACTTGGTTTCAATTCCTTTTCCTTTCTTAACTGCGACAAAAGTAGACAGTTCTATGAATGCCAAAAGGTTTTTTGTTCAGACTTTTTTTAATCGGTTCATAAGGAAGGATAGAGAGTAAATGAAGAAAGAGAAATATTTTTTTTCTTTTTTACATCACACTGTCATATATATCGATAAAAAAAAATGGAAAGTACATGAAAGCAGACTATACAGTGTTTATAACTAATGTATACACTTCTTATATATATTTATAACTTTTTCATTTGCCAATGAACTATATTGCATTTCGGAGACAAATGCTGTCAAAAATTGTATAAATAATGTTGCAGGTTTTTAAGTCTTTATTTTTTTCCTTTTTTATTTTTTTTTTTTCCTTTTTTATTTTTCCTTGTGTCAATTGGTAATGACTTGTAATGTATGCAAGTTAGTGATTTGTTATTGCATGGTAATGTTGATATTGTATGAGAGCTTTAATTTTTTTGTTTTCTAATGTTAGGATTAATAGCAAAAATTATAGCATGAGCCCTGATCAATTTATTTCCGTGCCCAGAAACACTTCACATCAAAATTTAAAAACAATTCCTTTCTGAAAGATTGGCATATCGTTGTTGTAAATTTCTGGGGATGTTGTTCACATCAGGCACCCCAAACTTTGGTGAGTCGAAATGGTATGCATTTTTTCTCGACACCACTGACGTCACTGAAATGTCAGTGTTACCAAGATAAACAATGTCCACGTGTCTCAGAAATGTATATTCGATAAAAAATAGGTTTTTTCTTTTTTTAAACTAACAAACTTTCGAAGTTACTAAGATAAATAATTAAAAACTATTTTTTGTGCTTTCAATCCAACTATCTTTTTGTGCTTATTGCTTATTTGTGAGTTTAAATTTTGCAGTCAGTCAATAACAGTCCTCTTAGTGTAATCGTTAGCGTACCTTGGTAACACTGTTGACGTTTCAGTGTCGAGGAAAAATGCGTACCTTTTCGATTCACCAAAGTTTGCGGTGCCTGATGTGAACAATATCCGTTTTTTGGTTTAGTAACTTTCTGTGCAATTAGATTAAAATGTAACTTTCCTGTTTATTTTACTTTGTTTCATGTTTGCAAGTTACATTAAGACTCAAATGTAATTAAGTTCTTAATGAAGATTGAAATTGTAAACAGGGTGAGGTTATACAATAACAAGTTTGCTAATAATGCTTTGAGTTAGGTTAAAATTAGTGTAACTTCTATTCAGTATTTTGCACATCATAATGAAGTATGTAAATATATAACTAAAAGAACATTTTCTTTATTCAGGCTTTTGTATAGTAACAATACTTATGTATTCGAATGAGTGATTTATGTTAGACACTTAAAGCTAATTCATTGTTTCCATGCTAGTTTAAAAATTCATTGAATAAGAAATGAAATGTTACTTCACACAGATAAGGTATGAGATTATAAAAAGGTTAGGATTTTATTGATGTATTGAAGGTTAACTGTAATAGTTTTAATTGATTATAGGCAGTTATATATAAAGGGCTTGTATTTTCTCTGGATTTTTCTTATTCCATAAAAAAGGGAAACAGCTTAGCGAAAGATCCTTGGTCAGTGAAGTTACTTGTCAAAGAGCTGAAAATAGATGAGTGCATGTCTAGTGTGTTGTCTAATTCCAGCAGCAAATTGTCCAGATATGTTTGAGTAGTTGGTAGAGAGCAACAGTCCAATGACCAGGTATACATAGTAACTTTAAGTAGCAGGGCCAATGTCATAGCTATTTATAAAGTATTCTGTCAAAAAACATACTTCATCCCTAAATGGGTTGTTTTGCTATTTGTCTGGGGCAAATTCAGCTTGTAAAGTGGTCACTTTTAGCTTTATTAATAACTTGAGGTAGCAATGATTACCATTGTCTTAGAAAAGAGGTTTCTGATTTGCATATCTGCAATGATTTGCATTATCAGACTTTTAAAAAAAATCTGTCATTTCTGCTTGGAGAATACAGTTTCTTGTAGCAACATGGATTTCTCACCAATTGCTGATGACTGTCAACATTTTTGACAATAGCTGATGTGACCTTGGGCTTTTTTTCTTAATCATATATGTTCACTTCACTTCACTTAAATAAGTCTAAAATTGATTGTACCTCTCTGGTAGGGAATTGACACAAAGTTTTTTTTTTTTTTAAATGCTATACTTTGTGAGCATTAACATTTTGATTATCCAAAACAAATTATAAATTCTGGAATGAAAATACCCATAGCTCTGGGAATTAATTGCTATGAAGATTATTGAAATTTTCTTTAATTTCGGTTAAGACAGGAGTAGGTAATTTATTTAAGAAAAAATGGAATGTCTGTACTATTAAATTATTTTTTCAAGGCAATAACTTTTTTCTTTTTCTTTTCTTACAAATATTTTGTTGGTCTGTTTTATTTTAGGGATAACTCCAATGAGTTTTTTCCTGAAAAAGTTGAAAGTATTTTTTTGTGACAGGTTATGTTCTTTTTATGAAAATGAACATTTTGACAATTGAAATTTGTTAGCGTGGAAAATGAAAACTTGCTTCTAAGTGTTGACTTAATAATGCACTTGGTTCAGGATGTTCTTGTTATTATGCCTCTATTATAATTTATACACAATATTTATACATCTAAACAAATTCAAATGTACATAAATACAAACATCTACAATTTAGCACAATTCACAGATCAGACTCTCTTGAAAATCTCATCTGACAGATTCAAAAAATGTCCTTGTAATTTTTTTTTTTTTTTTTCTTTTTTTTCCCCATAATTTAAATTATCTAAATTATTTTTAAAACTTTGTACACTATTGCTATCTTTAACATGACTAGGCAACTAATTCCAAAAATATATTACTCTATTAGAAAAAAAACATTTTTGCAAACTGTCTTATCTGTAGATTTCCAGATCGAGGAGAGATATTAAAGAATGGTGTACCATATTTAGAAATTCCATTAATTATTTTGAAAGCCTTAATTAAATCCCTCCTCATTCTTCTCTCTAGCATTAGATATTGAGTTTTAATTGGCCTACACTTATTTTATTTATTTTGTAATATTGGGAATCTGTTTTGCTTACAAAAGATGATCTATCTTAGGGGATTTTATAATATACAATTTGTAATTTACATCCACCCTCCAAGATTACCATATGAATATAATCTCATCTCTATTTGTAGTAGAAACTAATCTCATGTATTTATTCATTTATTTGTCTGGTATGAACTCCCAAAACAATTTTTTTTTTTTTTTTTTTTTTTTTTTTTTTTTTTTCTTTCTTTGAATTTTTGATGTTCACTAAATTCAGCTTTGTCCAACTTTGCTGATCTTGCAGTTTTCCATTGAAGTGTTAAAAAAATCTTTTTTCCTAAAGTAGGGAAAGATGTAATCATATAATTACCATTTGTTAAGGATAATCTTCTTTTGTAGACAGTTGAACATTGATGGTTTTGTAACTTTTTTGTTTATTTTCCAGGTGTACTCAAGCCTTTTCACGTGTTGCAACATGAGACTTTGGGAATTTACATTTCTCATATTGTCACCCCTGAAGACTTTTGGTGCCAGCCTGAAGAAAGCGTTGATCATCTACAGAAACTTGAAAAAGAAATGAGTGCCTACTGCACCCAAGGAGCTGGTAAAGAGATGCAGACGTCTTCAAATGATCTCAAACCTGGCACTTTGTGTATAGTACACTTCACAAAAGACGGCCAATTCTATCGAGGAAAAGTTCAATCTTTAAAAAGATTTAGTTGTGATATTTTATTTGTGGATTATGGTTACACAGAAACTGTGGAGAAAAAAAGTATCTGGCCTATACAGTCAGAATTTTTAGAACTTCCTGCCCAAGCTTTTGAATGTCGCCTTGCCAAAATCCAGAGCAAAGATGGTTCATGGTCTAAAAACTCTCTGGAAGTGTTCCAGAGCTTGTGTTTAGATCAGCTAATGATTGCTCGTGTGATCAACAGTTTGCAACACCCAGATGGTACGGGCTACGTGATAGACTTGATATTGAACCAACGGAATGTAGCTGATCTCCTTGTTGAAGAGAATGTGGCAGAGACTTTCTCTAAAGTCGAGCTCTTGGACAATGTTCTGGTGGAACGATCTGTCATCGATGCGATTGCTGAAACCCACTTTCTGTCTAGTCCTCAAGTCTTGATGAAAGGTGAATCTCTCAGAATCCAAGTGTGCCACATTGACTCTCCACACAAATTCTGGGTCCAAATACTCACCAAAGTGCCTCTTATTGAGCGCATGGTAACCCTCCTGGGTGAGGTCTATGGAAACTTAGCAGCCAAACCAGCTTCTCTCACAGACTTAAAAGTTGGGCTGCTTTGTGCTGTGATAAATTCTCTTGAATGCCCTTATCGTGGTTGTGTGCTAAACATTTCTGATGATGACGATGACAATACTTGCTCAGTCCTTAACATTGACTCTGGCACCACAGAAACGGTCGAGTGTGGCTGCTTGAAAGAGTTGTATCCTTGCTTCAGGGACTTTTCCCCTCAGGCCTTTCATTGTGAATTATCTACCTCCGATAATATGAGTGTTACTTTAAGTAAAGGATGGTGAGTATTGGTTTCCACTTTGAATCATTTTTCTCTTCCTTTTCCCAATTTCATATAAGAACATTTTTGTTTTAGTGTAAAAAAAAGTATACAAATTGTATATACAAGCAC
>VCCN01005666.1:512032-522717 GCA_006491835.1 Architeuthis dux | reverse complement strand
ACTTTTTCATATGTCGAGCACTCTAATTAAATATTCTCAACAACATATATTGGATTTCTTATACGTGATTTGTATTTGTTATAATACAACTGCTATATGTATGTATGAAATTCAAATAATGGATAATTTTATATCCGACATAGTATGATAATTATAAACATTTATATTCGTACCTAAAAATGATTGTGAAAATAGAGAAGTGAGCAATGTAATATGTATGGTTCAGAGCCTGCATATAAGGCTGCTTCCGAAGTGGACATGGGTTCGATCCCCGCACAGTACTCGTTTCTCTTTATTTACATGATCTAGGCCGCTCGTTTCGCTACACCCTCACACAAAAAGATCAACATCGATCAGAGGGAGGACTAAAGTGAAGGATATTGTACAAATAATTAAGCAGCAAAAATAGAGATGGGCTGGACACCTAGCAAGAATACATGACAATCGATGGGGAAAGACTAACCAATTGGTGCCCAAGGGACAGTAATTTCAGGCACAAGATGGAGGGATGAGATAGAAAAGTTTGCCGGTAAGATGTGGCAAAGTCGCAAGACTCTATTTAAATAAAAATTTTAAACTGATTTCGGCATTAAATAACCCATCAAGGGTTGATATGCCGCTATCAATCAATCTCTGGGTGTGTATGCACCGAGATAACTCGGCAACTCGCCATTGTATGAAGTCGATTTTTCACCATATCTCTATATATATTAGCACACAGGCATTGCAGTGTAGAGTTTAATGTTGTTTGGATCAGCGGTTCTTGAGAAATCTAATAAAAATAAATAAAACCTCACAGATTTATAGATCTTTTATCTAAAATTATAGATCTAAATTAGGTATAAAATATCTAAATTGGCAGCACTGAAGAGAAGTAACTGAAATACTTCAAAGCCGTAGTTTTGTATGACATGACGGAAACTTATTTTACAAGACTATTATGACAATCTGCTCCACACGCCATAAAGTCCGGCCTTTGCCAATCATGCACCTTTGGAACAGGCACTAGTCTAGTTTCTCAAATTTTGAATTTGATTCTAACAGCTATTTATTTGATAATTTAAAATCCTTTCTCTCAAGTAGAGCCATGTCCATCTCCATTTGTCTATGCCACAGTGATGCAGCCATTTGTCATAAATGCTGTGTCGGTTGACAAGCTCTTTGATAGCATTGCGTATTATTTGCTTTGTTTTATTGGAAATCCTATGACAACAGTAGTTTTCATTTCTGGGATTTTAAAGTCTAATCTCTTGTGCAGAATTGTGAAATAACATTAATATTGGAAAAACCAAGATTCAAATTCTTTTTTAGCCATGAAGCCAAGTTTATATCTTCTATATTAAACATTAAGTTTTCTTTTGATATTCACTCCCATGCCAAAGAAAAATGGACCAAGCTATAATCTTTAGAAAACAGCCAGTCAGATAACTAGGAATTATTGCAAGTTTTATTGACAATATGCGCATCATTTTGCAGCAGGGTTGCCAGATTGGGCTACAAAGGGAAATAATCCAAGCTTTATCTCAGAGACTTACCCAACACAAGCATTGGAATAGTGTCAGATTTGAAATCTTTGTAAATCTAGCAAAGGCAATCCCAGCCTTCAATTGTGAAATGCTTCCCACTGCTCAGAAACTCTGTCCTTATGGAAATGTTCCTTGCAGCTATGCTAGATCTACCTTTTTCTGCCAGCCAGAACATCAACTGCTTTGAAATCCTGTTCTAGCCTAGCCAATCACCAGATATGAATCCAATTGAGAACATTTGAAGTTTTATTACATCAAAATTAGCAGGGAGGAATGTCTCTTACAAGGGTTATTTCTTGATGCCATCAAAGATGGCGGGATTCTCTACCTTTTTGATCTTTTTTTTTTTCAAAAGCTGAATGATTGAATGTTGCTAAAGATGGTCGTCTTAATCTACTGTGTCTTACGCTTATCCTTTGTGTGCATTTGTAACATTGATGCATAAAGTCCATATTGGCAAAATATTTATAAAATCTTCCTGGTCTTTTTTTTCTTTTGTATGGGAAGAATCTAAAAAAAACAAAACCTTTCACCAAAGTCGCAAGACTCTAATTTAAAAAATAACCATTTAGCAAAATCGCAAGACTCTAATAAAAAAATAACTGTTTACCAAAGTCGCAAGACTAATTAATTAAAAATAACCGTTCACCAAAGTCGCAAGACTCTATTTAAAAAAAAAAAAAAAATTAACCGTTTACTAAAGTCGCAAGTCTCTAATTAATTGAAAATAACTGTTTACCAAAGTCGCAAGACACTATTTTTGGGATTTTAAACTGATTTCAGCATTAAATAACCCATCAAGGGTTGATATGCCCCTAAACCAACCAACCAATCAATCAATCATCCTTGGATTTCAAGGTCAAGATCTAATTGGGATATTAAACAGTTATTGGGTATCAGATTAATATGCAGGAAATATTTCACAGTATATTGGGAGGGAAATGGTGTCAGTCACATCTCCTATGCATGAATTTTTGAATATCTTAAACCATCTCCGGGTCTTAAATTAAAGTTTCTTGAAGATCTCGAGCATGAAATATAAGGGATGGGATTATATTTCTAGTCAGCAAATATGTCCTCTTAGTCACGCTCGCATGAGTTTTTCATTGTCTTGATGGTTTTGTGACTTTGTTGTTGATGTTTCCTGTGTAATTATTTTTATTTTTATTTTCCCCTCAGTTCTGTCTGATGCATGTTACCATTACTGCTGCTTGTTAAGCACTTTGTGTTGTCCACACTAGCCAACCAACAACTGCGGGACAACCAATGGCTGCCCAACAACCATTCTAGGATTGTCTTCTAATTTCTACTTGGTAGGGGTTGCAGGTCAGACTTTGCCCTCAGCCTCCATTTTGGATTCTGCTCTATTCATCACCTTATCTTGAAATGTTCTTCCTTTATTTCACACACCAAATACAAGAATGGATTCTATTCAGAGAAAATGGAATATATATATCAATCTAGTTACATCCGTTTTGATGATTGAGAATTTGGTAGCTTATTGTTTAGGACCAACTGAAAGAAGCGGGGGAATGAGGATATCAAATAGATATAGTCACATTTTTTATTGTCTTTAATGCTGTCATTTTCTTTCCTATTTTTGTAACCTGTTTAAATAAGGCTAAGATTATGTAAAAAGATATTTCTCAAATGACTGCAGACCAAAATGTGAATAAGCATTTAGAACCAGTGTTGCTTTTCAATAATTTGCATGTCATTCAGCAAGTGATTCTGTTTGCTAATACATTTATTAATAGAAAAGAATCGTGCCTACGTTACATACCATTTTTTTTCAATGTTTTGTTATTTGTAAGCTTTATTTTTATTTTTTTTTTTTTTTTTTTTTTTTTTTTTTTTGCAATATTTTTAGAACCGATTTTAAAGATTTAGCTGATTGTTATTTAACAATTATACACGCAGCCGAAACATCCTTTAGGTTGGGAATAATCTTTTTTAAAAGCTTTTTCTCACACAAAGGCTAACTATTCAAAAATGTTTTTTCAATTCTCTGAGTTTTTAAAGGGTGAATTAACTTGTATTTTCTTGGATGACTTGTCTACCAGGATGAAGCCCTTGTGGAATTCAGTGTTATTAATGAGTTATCACTAGGATTCTCTTTTATTGAATGTAAGAAAAATATATATTGTCACCAATGCCTAAAAATGAACCACCGTAGCCTAGTTGCTTCATTTTTGTCATAATACCCCCACTGTATGCTTATCTCTCTGTCACCCTAGGCTTTACTAACCCACCTACCTCACCTGACTCTTCGGACAGTGATACAAGGTTACATAGAGCAATACATCGGCTTGGTGAGATCAAAGGTGCCGACCTGCAAATGAGGCACCAAACTGGCATTGGGTGTTACAGACCCAGTGGGGGGGAGGGGAAGGATGTAATTTTTTTTTTTTTTTTAAAATTAACCCATCTACTCACTCTCTCACTCACTCACTTTTTCTTTCACTCTCTCATTCCAACCAAGCTTTTTCACAAACGCCTACAACGTCAAATGTTATATCACAGCGTGGCCAAAAAAAGGGGTCCATTTCATGATGGATTAATGTTGTAAATTGACCAGCCCCTTAAAAACGAGCGAAAATAGATGAATTTCTCAAAATTGAAGAAACTGTTTTTAGAAGGTGGCCACTGGAGTACACATGTAAAACTTTCAAGACTCTATGCCAAAAAATATGACCAAGAGCACTGACAGACAGACAGACGAGTGAAAAGGGAAGAATAGCCACAATCTTTCTTGTTTGGTTGGATCAATGATCGTGGCTATGGTGATTCAAATGCATAGTTCCTCAATAACTGAGACATTGACTTTGGAATTTCATTTTAACATTGTTTTAGACCAGGAGTCGGGAACCTTTTCATGTTTGAAGGCCCCATCAAAATTTGTCTTCTAACAAGGCTGACATGTACAACACATCTGGAAGTGGATTGGGTACTAAGTGATAATAACTAATAATAATGACTTTATTTGGTACATTTTATTCTAATGTAAATTTATACGTAAAACATAAAATTAGTGAATTTTTATAAAAGAAATTCAGAATTTCTTTGACAAGGCCACACAAGATGGTCTAGAAGGCCGCAGATTCCACTTTCACCATTAGTTTTACATGTTTCATATGCTGTTAAAGTAATGACAGTTATTTTAACAGAAATGGTTGCAGTACTAAGAATGTTAAGACTTATGATTGAGTGAAGCCAGTAATTAAAACTTCAAATTGTACTAATTAGTAGACAAATAAAAACTAATCAAATTATTTTATCCGTGGCACAGTTAGAGCAGAATACTAAGAATTGTTTTTCAGTTAAATCACTAATAATATTTTGAAAGAGTTCAGGAAGGAATAAGCTGGAATATTTTGTATTGGAAATTGATGTACTCTTTATAATCTTGAAAAAGAAATTGTAATTTATTCAAAATTTATTGTGATATTTTTGTTTTCTTCCCCTGTTAGCCGTTTCAAAATGAAGGGGAAGGTGTAGGTTAAGGTAGGAATGTTATTACTAAAACTTGTCCTGACGACCACAATGTTCGATTTTATGATATTAAATGAACTAAAAGTAAATTCATTCAGACAGTCAAAATAACCTTTTATAATCTTTATTAAGAACAATAATGGATTATAATGGGTTACTTTGATTGTACAATATCAGAGTGTTACTCAGGAATTTTATTTCCCTACCATTTTTATTGGGAAAATTTCTGAGGTCTGCATTTTTGTATTGAAAAGAAAAGACAAAAATGGCCAAGAAATTCTAAAATGACTCAAAAATGCTAAAATGAGCAAAAAGACACTAAAAAGAATTATCAAAACACAGCTCAGCTTAATTGGGAAATTGGAATTAGGTTTTTATTGGGAATTAGCCGTTAAACGTCTTGTGAGAATGACCGCTGGCTAACACCCTGAATGAATGAATAAATAAATGAACCCAGTAGTTATTCATTGTTATGTATTTCCTTAACGTTTGATCACAGCTGTCGTTGATTCCAAAACTACTTTTGATTTGTATCTTCTGTTCAATCATTATGCCTGTTAATCTGGTCCAAATGATCAGTTCATTTAGGAAAACGGTTAATTCATTTCTTTACTTTTAATGTTTTGCTTTTTACTTTGATCAGCAGATATTTTTTTTTTTTTTTTTTTTTTTTTTTTTTTAACATGAAAAAATGCATTGTAGTGAAGGAAGTAGCATTGGATTAAACGTTTTAAAGATTATTATCTTTATGTACAAATAGCTTTCTTTTACCACGTCATTATCTACTAAAACCCGAGGACATAGTCAAAAACTATCCATGGGGCTGAGTAAGAATTTCTTCTCCACTCGAGTGACCAAATTACGGAATGCTTTCAGTGAAGAGACTATTTTCTCCAAATCGATCAATGCCTCCAAAAACAACTTAATGAAGGATATCGGAAACTCAAAGTTCGACTATAAATTTCTGTATCAGCATAGTCCAACCCTGTCTGCTTGGCTGGGAAAGATTGTTCGGTGGAACGCATATCGTTTCATGATGTTAATCAGCTGTCATTAAAACCTATTTGATGGTATTGAAGGTATTTTAATAATCTCTCTTCTGTTACTAGTAACTAATTTCTTTGGATTTCTCTAGTAAGTGAAGTGAATTTTAATTCGTTGTTTGTTTTTAAACTATATCACTTTTAGTTAACACAAACAAATAGTAAAATGAAGAGCCAAAAGTAACTTTATATCTTTCCAATTTTGACTGGTACACTTTAAAAGATAACATACTGTAACAAAATTATATACAGTAAATCCTTGATATAACAAATTTTGGCTTTAACAAACTTGTTGATCCGTCCTAACTGTCTACTCATTTGTCAGGGACAAGCATTGTGACAGATGTTAAGCAAATCTCTATTATATATAAATATAAGATTTTATTGAAATGCATAACATTAGTCATTTGCGTGAAGCGGTAAAGTTGAAAATAGAATGAAGAGCAACTGAACTGCCTTTGGATTTACTGAACAATATTCATTAAAGGCAGTGAACTACCGAAATTACTCTTAATTACTCCAAATATTTGGCAAAGTAGGACGACTTAACCTTCAAAAATGGATTGCATCATAAGGACTGATTTGACTGATCACTGCTAAAAAAGCTAATATTTTTTTTACTTTCGTACTAAGCTGAGTTTTAGTAATAAAAAAAAAAGATTAATTTTTTAATCACAATGTGTAAAATGGTTTAATGAATAATAATAGCTTTTTTTACTAAAACCAAGTTGAATTGTAATTAAAAAAACAACTAAACGTTAAGATGATGGTAAATAGTTAAAATTTAATAAAAATGTTTTTTTTATAAAAATTAAAATAATTGGACGCTTTTTTTACTAAAACCAAAAACAGTAACATTGCCAGTGTGGTCCGTACTGAAATTGTGATGAAACAAACTAAAAATTAGGATAAATGTAAATAGTAATAAAAAATTAATAAAAATGGTTTACAATAATTAATTTAATAAAAAAAAAAAAAATATTATTTAAACAAATTTTTTTTTTTACTAAAACTCAGTCATTACTGTGCTTAGTCTGAAAGTAAAAAAAAACAAATTAGCTTTAGCGGTAATCGATGAAATCAGTCCTTACGATAAGTCGTCCTACTTTGCCAAATATTTTATGTAGAGTAATTAGATCAATACATGTTTTTACATATTATTGATATAAAATCTGTACACCTTATTTTCTTATGCCTTTTCTGCAACGTTAGTACTCTTCGATCCACAAATGGTGAAAAGTATTTAATTTACTTCAATTACTGATGTGTGATCTGACACGCTTGCTTTTTCTACTCCTTCATTTCCCGTTCTGCATTTGGTGTGTTGTGAAATCCTAACCCCCCCCACCCTACCCACACTCTTAACTATTGTAGCTGAAACTACAAGTTCCATTCATTTCTTTTCTACCCATCAAGTACACTGTTGCTTAAGGCGAGATGCCAGTGTGACGGAGGAGGAGGAGGATTGATGCTGAAGCAGGAGGTGTCGGTAGTGCCGCAAATGGCGCAAGACTGTTGTCTTGGAGAAAACTATTTCATGTTTGCTCTTAATTAAAATTTATCGAATGTGTTACCTTTCTTTATTCCAGAGCTGTCTTTCCATGACATTTCCTGTTGCCGTGAGAGCTGCTATGATGATGGTAATTACGCTTCCTTTCCGTCCAGACTTAGATCCTCCACCAAAAACTGATAGGATTCTTCTATTGCAATAATCAGATTTTATCTTATGTATTCGATAAATGTATTACATTTTTTTTCTTTTTTTTTTTTTTCCGTTACGCTTTTCTTTTTTCTTTTTAAAAAAAAAAAAAAAAATATAAAACCCCAAAAGCAAAGCGACTTGACCTGTAAAAGAATTTTCATGATTTGTCTCCCTTTTTGTGCTTTGGCAGACTTTGACTGTGATTCATCGGACCACGATGCCAGCCATGGACACTTTTTGTTTGAGGACTCCACAAAAGGTAAACAAAATTTCTCTCTCTGTCTGTCTGTCTCTGTTCATATAAATAATCTGGTAAATATCAAAATGGAAAAAAATAGCTGGTACACATACAAGAGTGAGGTGCTAAGATTTAAGACAAAAAAGTTATTTCCCTTGAATACATGGACATAGGCGTAAATAATCCCTTATTTAAAAATTGTTTTCGATTGCCAAACAAGAAAGATTAAAGTGTGTATCAAGTATAAAAAAAAATCTTCATATAGCTCATCGCAAATAAATTTCCTTTTATTAAGACTTTTTTTTAAAGACAAAACGTTTTAAAAATTAAATTAATATAATTAGATTAAAATACTATATTATTTAAAAAATAATATTACATAGATAGCTGAAGTTTTTGTTTGAACAGTGTGTTGCTAGTTATATTTACTAGCTAGTGGTGTATTAAAATAAACTATTAAAATAAATTATAAAATTGTCTATCAAATCATTGTTATTTAATTGTTTTGTATATATTAAAATAATTTTAGGATGATCAGTCATATGTCACAAAACTGAACAACCATGTCGGTTACGATTATCATTTTAACATGTTTACACCACGAATTTACTTAGTTTTGTCTTTGAAATAGTCTTAAATAAAAGGAAATTTATTTGTGATGAGCTATATGAATTTCTTTTTACTTGATACGCATTTTCATCTTTCTCTTTTTGTTGTTTTCTAACGTCTTGCGCAATCAAAAACAATTTTTAAATAAGGGATTATTTTCACTGATGTCCGTGTATTTAAGGGAAATAACTTTTTTGTCTTAAATCTTTGGACCCCACTGTTGTATGTGTACCAAGTAGCCAAATACAGATTATATGAATGACAGTATTTTATCGCATACAATATTACCTGTGACTGGTATTAATTAAAAGCAATACATGATGTAGTGTTTCTGTGAATTTAAACAACAAAACTTGGTTAGAATTTGTAGTGTTACTGAAAGAAGTTCTGTTTACTAGTTTAACTAATTCATACAAGTTATGACAGAAACGGTATCCAGCATTTTCATCGCGTGCAAGATAATTGGCAGAATTTTCATAGCAGAAATAGCTATTTCCTAGCCACATTTTATAGCCGAAATAATAAAGTCGGCTTAATCTGTCGCTGTTTAAGCAAAGTAAAGACGCTGTTTGTCAATGATTCCGCAAGAAATCTACATGTTGGGAAATTAAGAAAATCTGGCAAAAACCAGCATATTATTCGATTTTAATAAAATGTTCGATACTTATTTATTAATGGACAAATTTTTAACCATGAAAATTAAGCCAAATGTTCAGTTTTACTCGATTAATTATAATTCAGGCTTTTGATCGGTGGAAAAAGTTATTTTTTACTCAATATTTAAAAAAAAAGATTTTTCTTCATTTTATTTCAACTATTGAGCTATTGTAGAACTTGTTATAAGTTGTCGTCTGGGTCAATAAAATGCTAAACTGCGAAAGTTGGAAATGGCTACGATGCTTAAAGCCTCCTATAACGGTCAATTTATACGAACAGCAAAACAGAAAATATGAAAATATATTAAAAATATAAGCGGTAAATATTTCTTTATCATCATCATGCTATATTTAATTATTTATCCTTGTTATAATATTTTTTATAAGTTTCAGTCTGACCAATCTATAAAAAGAATAACAAATATACATTTTAAACAATTTCTAGTTTGCTATTAGCGACACCAGATGAACTGGGTGTTTGATCGTTTCGTTTCATTTTGGCTATAAAAAGTGGCTAGGAAATAGCTATTTCTGCGTGCGATTAAAATGCCGGCTATGAAAGTGCTGTAACCTGCCAGAAACACATTTACCAAGTTGAGCTTAGTTTGGCACAAGACCAAATATTTGGATCCGGAAGGTTAGGCCAGTCTGCCTAAAAAAAAAAAATCACCTTTTTGTAATGCTGACTCAAAGACTGACTACTGAAATACACACCGATTGCTGTAATGTGGATATAATAATTCTTTTTAGCTTTTTTAAAAAAAACTTTGCTACATAAAGATTTATTAACTGAAGTATGTCCCATTGAGTTTGGCAAAAGAACATTAAGATTGTATTTTGGCATCAACATTTCAATTGATAACTTTTTAGATTAAAATTAGTATCATTAGAAAAAGAAGGATACTAAAGTCTTAGCTAAGTAAATCTCTAATTTGACAGCTGACTTGATTATATGATGGACAACTAAATGCAAAAGTGTATCTTTATTTTGTGAGTTATTGCAACTAGTATTCTCATCTTTGCTGCTTTTATAAGGGTTTTGGTTGACTTGTTCTTCAGCCTTCCTCGGGTTCATCTGTCGTCCGCTTCCCTCGGGTTCATCTGTCGTCCGCTTCCCTCGGGTTCATCTGTCGTCCGCTTCCCTCGGGGTCATCTGTCGTCCGCTTCCCTCGGGTTCTTCCGGTCTCTCCCCTTTGCCTGGGTTCTTCCGGTCTCTCCCCTTTCTACTGACCACAGGGACCCACGTTGCTTATGCAACCCCTTTTCAGCCATCTGTACACAGCATCCATCACCCTACACACCTAGTGAATTTCTTTCATCCAGATTTTGTTATTTTTCCAAAACAGCGATGATGTGCTCCTTTTTCTAATCATATATGTTCTGCCACTCCTGATCTCATGGCTTCACCTTGGAATCATT
>VCCN01005666.1:493470-508690 GCA_006491835.1 Architeuthis dux | reverse complement strand
TATCACGCCTGTACTCGTTTTCAGGGAGGAAAGGGTTAAGGCATTGGCACATATTACAGAAAATATACCCTTTCTGTTTTCATGGTCATCTTCACTGTTTCTGTGATACCACAGAAATTCATCAATATACGAGGGATGCTCGATTGCATCCCCTCTGCACTGTTAAATTTTTTCTTGCAATTTTTCCCCCACTTAACTTCTGCCGCATTTACATGTGGGGGGTCAACCAAATTCCAGTGCGGTGCTCGTACCTCAGCACTACTGGAAGGAAGTTGTCCAATTCTTTGGTGGGCCTACCAACAGTCTGAGTGTATAATACTCCTGGGATGACTATACTTTTTAATTGATTCTAGGAGAATACCAAGTTACCACTCTTATTGTTTATGGACATTAATTTAGCACATTTCATAACCGGAATCTCGAGGGGCCATAGCAACAGTAGTTATTCTGAATACGTAGCTGCTGTTCCTCGAGAATACTTTCAAAATGGAAATTTTCATTCCTTTATGAATTGGACAGCGCCATTTCACTTCCAAGTTTCCATTATCCGTGATGATTTTAGGGGTCGTGATTAACGAGGGACATGTCATGCCACCCCACTTCTTTCCACAGGGTCTTAGAGTTAATGCTGCTGGCTACATTGAGGTGCTTGAAACAGTTAAGCCCTGGATTGAAGGAGTTGCCAAGAAGGCTGTGCATGTTCCAACAAGACTGTTCCTTCGCACAACGCTCAAGTGACCCATGGATGGCTGATAATTTTCGTGATCATGTGACCCCTAACATGTGGCCTCGCAACTCGCCATATTTAAATCCCCTGGACTACTACATGTGGAGCATTGTTGAGAGGGAGACCAATCAACATCCCCACAATACCATAAATTCACTGAAGGCCACCATTGTCAAGATAATGTCAGAAATGAATATGGTCCCTTTGATTCGGGCATGCCAACGCTTCCTGTCCGACATTCAAGCAGTCATAGACTAAACTTGTAAAATAGCTACAAATTTTCATAAAAATATAGTTGTTTTTTGCTCAGATGTTTTTTCTTTTTTTCAAAATTAAATTTGTCCTCAAATATCTCACGCAACCTGAAACAAAAAACAAAGTTGATGCACTTCTCCATTGCTAGTCTATCTTATGTTTATATATTGATCATTGGTTTTATTTTCTTTGTTTTATTTTAAGAACTAACTAATTTATAATATTCCACCTGTGTAACTAAACCCCCAACTTCTCTGAGTAATGAACCAACAAATTAGGATATAAATAATTTTTAAAAAAGCCCCATGATTTTATGATATATCAATCACATTTGCGAATTCTGACTAAAACCTCTCCCATAGATCTAATAAACTGATTGCCAGTGAGCCTGAAGCACTAAGTGCCAGTCAAAATATTTACCATTTGTTATTACTGAAATGTGGGAAATTGTAGCAAAACTTTCATTTAAGTATTTTAATGTTTTTAACGTATTTTCCATGTCTGAAGTTATTCCCATCTTCCACAGATTTTAACCCAGTGAAATTATTTCCCTTATCTACGTTGGCCAACAACCTTTTTTTTTTTTTTTTTTTTTTGCCTAAAGATTTGTTTTAAAAACCCCTAATTTCAGCAATATGTAAGTAATGAAACAGGCATTCTCGAGCAATTTTGTATTTTTAATCACAATTCATTTATTCAGTTTTATATTTTCTGTACTAATGTTGTGTGTCTAAAATGTTTAAAGCAGCTCCCATTAAGTTTCTTAATTGACAGCTTTTTATTGTATTTATTCTTAGCTGGCTGATATACGAATGTGACATGTCAGAAATTGGTTATGATTTAGAGATGGTTGTAGGATTTGAAGAAAAAAACTGAAGGCAATAGTATTGGAATGTCTACCACATCCTTTCAGACGTATTTTATATTTTTTAAATATTTATTTTTGTAGGTTCTGCTGATGCTGTCACAAACATCACAAAATTAAAGGAAAATGAAGAAAAGGATGAAATATTGATAGTGGAGGAAAAGAGGGGAGAGCAGCCAAAAGATGAAGATGTAGGGAAAGAATTGGAGAAAACTGATCAGGATGAGATGGGAAGTGAAGAGGAGAAAACAAAGGAAGAAAATGAGAAAGATGTTCTGGAAGATGATCTGGAATACGAGAAAGATGTTCGGGAAGACGAGAAATATGTTCTGGAAAATGAGAAAGATATTCTGAAGGATGATCTGGAAGACAACAAAGATGATCTTGAAGACACAGATGTTTTGAAAGATGATCTTGAAGACACAGATGTTTTGAAAGATGATCTTGAAGACACAGATGTTTTGAAAGATGATCTTGAAGACACAGATGTTTTGAAAGATGATCTTGAAGACACAGATGTTTTGAAAGATGATCTTGAAGACACAGATGTTTTGAAAGATGATCTTGAAGACACAGATGTTTTGAAAGAGGATCTTGAAGACACAGATGTTTTGAAAGATGATCTTGAAGACACAGAAGATGTTTTGGAAGATGATCTTGAAGACACTGAAGATGTTTTGAAAGATGATCTAGAAGATACAGATGTTTTGGAAGACACAAAAGATGTTTTGAAAGATGATCTGGAAGACTTGAAAGATGTTTTGGAAGACACGAAAGATGTTTTGAAAGATGATCTGGAAGACTTGAAAGATGTTTTGGAAGACACGAAAGATGTTTTGGAAGGCATGAAAGATGTGTTGGAAGATGATCTGGAAGACACGAAAGATGTTCTGAAAGATGATCTAGAAAACAAGAAAGATGTTCTGGAAGACGCAAAAGGTGATCTGGAAGACACAAAAGATGCTCCGGAAGACACAAAAGATGTTCTGAAAGATGTTCCGGAAGACACAAAAGATGTTCTGAAAGATGTTCCAGAAGACACAAAAGATGTTCTGAAAGATGATCTGGAAGATACAAAAGATGTTCTGAAAGATGATCTGGAAGACACAAAAGATGTTCTAGAGGAGGAAGAAGAAAAAGAAAAAGCCCTCAAAATTGAGCAAGTGAATGAACACCACCAAGAAATAGAGAAGGCAACTAATAATTCAGTTTTGGACGACTAATGTTGCTGATATTCTCATCTGTTCCAGTTGATTCTCTTTTTTTTAATGGTGACAGTTTCTACCATGTCATACCAATGTTTTGGATATATAAGTTGTTTTTTTGTTTTTTTTTTCAAAAAAAGTTTTTTCATTTGAAAAATACTTATTAAAATATTTAATTTTAATAGTTTTTTTAAAAATATTAAACCAAATGCTTCTTCAGTGAAAAAAAAATCAAGAACAAAAATGTTTTCTTTTTATAAATATATTTAAGTATTGAAACAATACATAATACATTGAGTTATATTATTAACTGGCTCTTCAGGAAAAATGAAGTTGACTTTGTCTTTCAGTGGATTTTGCTCCAGAAGTTATTGTTCGCCCATAACGTGGGCTTTTAACTCAAAATGTACTTCACAAATCTACCCCAAATAGATTATACTGTTGAAACTTTTCCCATGACCCCTTTGCCTGACGCTTAAAATAAAGTCTGGGTAGTCTGCTTTAAAAGTGACCAACTGGCAGATTACTGACTCCATTTAACGTTAAGAATGTGGGCTGTAGTTATTCATTAGAATCCCAACAACTCTGAAGAAATTCGATAAAAATCAATCGAATTTCTGGTGATTCTGATTCTAACTTATCTTCTACTTATAAGCCTTCAAAAGTTGAATGAGATACAAGACGTTATCGCTGATGTGTTTATATTTATGGACTTGTATACTACAGATAATGAAACAGAAATAGAAGGACCTCTCAGACTTTAAAGGATTTACTTGTATTCACTCTTTCTTCCGCAAGCAACATTGAATACTTTAAATCTCTAAAGAAATAAAAATAATGCAAGAATTCTTGTTGTTCAAATCTTGCAGTTTTTATTTCTCAGAAAACTTCTTAGTAATGAATAACAACACCCACAAGAAGCATTGTTTCTACAGCGTACTGCTTAAGTCCATATATTACAATTTAAAACTTTTGAGTAAGCACACTCAAATCACTAACATTCTAAATAAACCTATTAATGTAACTTGAATTTCATGTCCCCCTCCCAATATTAACATATTGCAATGAGAACTGTGGGTTGTGGAACAGTTTTCAAGAATGTTTTCTCATGTAGTTCAGACTGTCGAGTCTTGATTTCTTCATGAAAAATAAAACTGGTCTAGAGTATTGGACAAGGCTATCAAATGAAAAGTCTACGATGGCAAAATTCCAGTCATCTTGCTGCTGAATCTTTAATTGTTACACTTGAATTTATTAAAAAAAAAACCCTGAAAATTTCAGTTTATTTATGAGGTTTAATCCAAGGTTAAAAATTTGACAACTTGAATTTTCCCCTCACTTTTAATGTATAAAAAAGCTAGTTTGCACATGTTAAGAACCAAATCCTAGAAAAACCTTTGTTAATATCTTGACTAAGTAGTGTTATCAACTTATAATGAAAATCGAATAATAGTTTGTTCTTTAGACATTTGAGATAAAGGTACAATAAGCCTGAACCTTTTTATAAAATTACTTATGCACATGCACCTGGCCCCAAAAGAAAACCAACACAAACAAAACCATAGCATCTCTCTCTCTCTCTCTCTTTCTCTCTCTCTCCTACACCCATTCTTTATTTTAAAGTAATGTTTACACTCTTTTTTCTTTTTTTTTTTTTTTTTTTTTTTTTTTTTTTTTTTCTTGCATCTTTTTCACTAATGTTCATTTTTTGAATGCCGGAGCCACTTTCACCTTTTTGATGCTATGTGAAGTTTCTCCCTAGGTTTCCCTCTTTGTATTTCTGTTATTTTAATGCCACAAAATTGGATGACAGCCAATAGCGACTTGTAAAAAAAACCTAATTTTGTGTAATCCATTTCCACGTATATTTCTCTTGTTCCATCACCTTCAGTCATGAGGGCCTTTCAACATTTTCTGGGTCGTGGGAGAATTGTTGTCTATTCCACATATCAGGAAACTAAAAGCAATTCTTGTGGCAGTGGAAGTGAGGGGGGAAAGCATCAGTCGATCCAATGCTAAAACTTTTGATTTCACTGCTGCTCAGATTTCCTTCATCTGATCTTGACAAAGAGTTTTAATGTCTCAACTTGGATGACATTCAGCTTTTTTTATTTATAAAACAAAATATAAAACAAAATATGGACTTACATTTTTTTTTTTTGTTTTTTTTTTTTTTTTTTTTTTTTTTTTTTGTTTTGCATTGTTTGAAAATAAAACCAAAGAAACAACCAACTGTTTTGTCTTTTCATTTAAACTTTTGTTACCTGTCTGTTAATAGGCTTTCAAAGATGTCTGTCCTAATGCTAGTTGCTTTAAAAAAACAAGTTCAATGATCAAAATTGATTGTATTCTGCTGATTATTAGCTATAAAGTTATTGTTGGGTTTTGCAGATTTCCCAAGGCTCCTCCTGATTAAGGCATATGAATGTTACACCACAGAATGCTTATCAAATTTTGAATTGTCATAATTTGATAGGTTTTGCTTCTTAGACAAGGTTGACATAGAACTGCACAGAAATATTTTTCTCTTCTGTTTTGCTCATTTAGACCTTCCATAGATAAGTTCATGTAAACAAAAAGAAGTGAACATTTTTTTTGTCTTTGTTTTCTAACCTCTTGCGTGATCGAAAGCAGTTTTTCAAATAAGGGATTACCCTTATTTGAAAAACTGATTTCGATCATGCAAGAGGTTAGAAAGAAAAGAGTTGTTTAGTGTGAGGGCATAGCTCAACATATCAAGACAATTGTTATTTTTGTGATGAAAGCACCAAATTTAGTAGATGTGTTGATAGATTGGGCCATCTCAAACTCACCCAATGGTGGCTGTAGCAGCCATTTTCCAAAATGGCCACCAGTTGTTCGTCAAACATTCCTATTCCATTGGAACCACATGCAATAACAGATGGACATCTAGATCCTGAAAGCCAAATAAAGTACAAGTTTAAGGGTTATATTTAATCTTCTGGCAACCATAGGGCTCTCATAGCTCAAGTGTTAGAGCAGCTGATATGAAAAACCAGGTTTCACAAGGCAATGTGAATTTGAGTCTTGCATGCAGCATATGTTGCTTGTCCCCTGGTTCTTTGATCTGGACCATACCACCTACACCTACTGGATCCCAGTTCATCTCCATGACATGACTGAACTACAACGAGACACCCAGATGTGGCCAGAGAATTTCACCATTCAGAAGACCAACCAGGTCTTCTCGGCAGTCTCCATTGATCAAGCACATAAGCAATGGATGGTACCTGGCCCTGAGGTTGTAGCGCTGATTGAGGACTTTGAAGATGCGCACTAGCTCATAGGAAGACGAGATGAGGTGTTCCATCATGACCACACAGTAAGTGTGGAGAAAGCATTTAGGGAAGATGTCTGCTCACTCGTCAATGTAATGGAAGAACTGCGAAACCTGTTTGAAGAGGAGAGCAAGGACCTGTTTGTCCTTTACACAAAGAGATTGTGGAGACTGTTAAGGCATGGAAGATTAGCCAACAACAGTTCCAAGCATTCACAAAGGAATATCTTGTGGTGAGAACAAAGCTCATTAATGACAATCTATTGCAACCGGTTGAAATGGTTTGTTGGGTCAATAGCAACTAAGGAGAAGCAGCAGCTGACTTTAATGAAAACCGATGTTGAGCTGTTCTCACGACTCTACATTAGCTGTCAAATGAGAGATGGAAACCTGAAAGTGTGGTCACTAGCACTCTCCGATGGAGAAAGATTATGACTTGACAACAATAGTAGTGACCTTCTGACATGCCTGGAAGACTTGTGTCCAGCTCAGATTAAAGTCATTGATGCTACCCGTGTAGTTTTGATGGAGCTGCCATCATTCAGATGATGGAGCCAGCATTTGCCAAGTCATTTGATGAATATGACCAGCAGGTATTCATCCCATACATCTCTTCTCAGCTGCGCAGTGTGTCACGTATAGACCTCGTTTGGGATACTTACAAGGAAAGTGTGGAAATGGTGTAAGGAGACGTGTTGTTGGGAACACTGCCATACCAGGAAACTGGCAGAACCTTCTGTGGGTTGACAGCAACAAGACAGAACTATTCAGTTTCCTGTCCAAGGTCCACCTGGCGTTCTGTGAGGAAGACAAGATGGGAAGGAGATGCTCAGCTACCTAGGAGCTAATCAAATAGCTGCGTGCCTCAGACCAAAGATGCGTGCTTCCAATGTTTCCTGCTTTAACAGGCTGTGACACTAGCTAGCTTTCCTGGACAACTGAGAAGTCACTGCTGGAACTGACAGATTCACTACTGATGCTGGCAATTAGACCAAAGGAGATCCCAGAGGATGCAGTGAAGATTATTGAGAGGTTTGTCATACTCCTTTTTTTGATAGAACCAGCATCTGCACCAAGGTGGACCATGCAAGAAGGGAGCTCTTTCCACGGAAAAACTCGGTGCAGCAAATCCGCCTACCCAAGCTGCTCTGGTGGGTCAGGTTGAGAGAGAGAGAGGAAGAGATCTACCAGGGTGGACACATCTGGGGGAAGATACTGGTGCCAGAGCCTGTGCTGCAATCACCAAGTGACTGAGGGTGGATGAAGACAGAAGGAATGTATGAGCCCCACTGGACAACGTTGCCACAAGCATCAGCATCCTGAAGCTGATCTCTTGCAGAAAGAGCTGAAGATGCACTTCAGTGAGGGAAAATGTGCCAACTGACTGTAAGAACTCTCATTTACTCAGACATTAAAGTGCCATGCCATGGTCCATGTCAAGTTGTCTTGTCGTGATGAACAATTAACATGATTAAGATGTGTTCATAGAATGGTTCAAATAATATACAACAATTACGTAGCATAGTTAATGGCTTCAGTACATTTACTGAACATTGTTGCATGGTGTATGTTAATACGTAACTGTACTCACTACTGATATGGTTTAATAAAGTTATCACTGTAACATGTTGAGACAATCTCACCATTTCTCTGTTTTTCTTTCATTTATTATCGCTTGTGATAAAAGCCACTCAATAGAAACCGTCACGTGACCAACGTCCTTTGGCAGCATGTCGTGTTGGGGGTGATCAATTAAAAAATTGGAAAAGGCCTCGCCACAATCGTTCTCGCTTGAGTGCTCACACTGAACAAAATGTTTGAAATATTTCCACATCCCATAATTTCAATTGAACTCGTTTTACAACACGAAAAAAATCGTTTCTCACAAAACATTGGAAAAGGGGATGATCAATGAATCAGTTACTTCATTTTTTTATGCAGAGTTTAATGATTTTACACTTTTGAATTTGCGTACAGAATTAATATTCACTGGTTTCTGATAACTACTGGTCTGTCACAGTCAGCGACCATCCCTTTAGATAAATGCCAACATGTCCCAATCGAAGCTTATGTAACCCTCCAGTAAAGAACAAACTCGCTTTCAATGACTTCCTTGACTGTCACTAACTGCTTCACTTCGGTTTGTGTCCCCGTCTTCACCCTTATATACCATGAATGATTCATTGTTAAATCTCATTTAACTATTTTACATTCAATTATAATTCTTTTTGAAACTAGTTTTGATATGCAAATGACGTTTACCAGTTGTGAATATAAAAATAAATTGCAATCTCATTATTGTGTCTTTAATGAAAGTTTCATACAACTTACGTTTTTGATCCTACGGCCATTCTATAATATCAAAGTCAACATTGATCTTTGTTGTCTACCTTTGCAAATTCTTTCTCCAACTCTCTTGATTCTCAGGTGTCATATCACTGACCCTTTTAATGATTGTATAATTAGGAAGATAATAGTTTTGCAGATGACTGTTTGTGGTGGGTCAAAGCGGAGTTCCCTTAATTTTGAATACACATTTTAACATCATTATGAACTCTTTGTCACATAGACATTTTAACACCAGTATGACACTAAACTCGGTTGCAAACCTACACTAAAACAAATACATGAACAATGGACTTTTATATACAAACAAACAGTAAACGCCGAATGACACGTAAACATTAAGTATACATCCTCCTCCCTCGTTTGAATAAAAGTCTCGTTTCTATTCTGAAGTACTGTCTCTCTCGTCTTTCTTGTGTTGCTGTTCCCTTTCCTCTGCCATTGATCGTATTTAAATGGAGTCATTCTTACCTCACCTTTAAAAACCTTTACTATGGAGAAATCTCACGCTTATGCCGGCGTTCGCCTCCCTCACAGAATTTCCGATGCTCATCAATAGATTGGAATTCATCTCCTCCAAAAACACCTCCGGACGCTGGCACCTATCCTCCATATATTTACCTGAATCATTCAACGATATAATTGGGAAAATTAGTACGGACCTTTATAAGCTTGTCAGCTAACCCAGGTCTAGAAGATTTTTTTCCTCAATTAACATTTGAACATTTTTAAAAATGAATATTATGGGTGCCTAAATTGGTTCACCGATTTCTCGACGCAAGTCTATCCAACGCCGTCAACTGAACACTGCCTTCTTAGCACAAGGACCAAGAAACCATGGAATTAAAACAGTTTGAGATGCAACAATTTAAATTATTTTTTGAGTTGAATTATTTTAGTGTATAAATTTACTTCTGTAGTTCAATTTGATAATTTGTTTCTGCAAACTATAAATTATTGTGTTAAAATAAAACGATTTATTACAAAAATTGAAATTAAGTTCGCAGTACTACATTGTACTATGGAATGAGTTTATACAACTATAACACTATTTATTAAAATTATTTGTTTAGAAGTAGGGTCACTGCCTAAAAGAGTTAACTCTATTATACGGAATATAGCCATACGGTGGTGTTTGTTTTGGTCTCGTACACATGCATTTCCAGGGATGGTCACACTCGATCGTTTATTAAGCATGTATCTTACTCTGATGCAAGTTATTTTTTACAAAATTTATTTTGCACTTGTTTCGATCTCAGTCTTTTCTTTATCGTCGAAGAACTTGGGTATTGCAAAGTACAATTGATGATCTTTGCAGCAGTATAATTTCAAAAATTAACACCAGCCAGGTCTATCGATGAAACTATCGCTGCTAGCCTCAGTAAGACATTTGCGCAGAAATATTTTGGGGCATTAAAATAAAATATTCTTGGTTGCTTTGGTTTACCTCGTTATTTCATTTATATACCTCGGCCAACAAAGTTGGAGATATATATGTAATCGGTCGCGTCTTTCTGTCCACAATATATCTCTAAAAGTACTCAATGAATTTCAATGACATTTTGTGGAATGGTGGGCAATAGGCTACGTAAGATGTGATTAAATTTGGGTTGGATCCATGCACAGTTACTTCCCCTGACAATGGCGTTGGCAGAGGTATGCGCTTTGTGTTTCCCCTCAGAAATCAGTTATAGTTTGTTTGGAGCTTACCAAAGTCTGGGGGCTACTGTTTATAAACTTGTGTTGCGAACGCAGAAGAAAGTAAACTATTACATTTAGTTAAAATAGGAGAATCGAACTTTGGCTGTCATAAAATCATTATTTTAGTCCATTTTCAATATAATTCTTATCTCTTTATGATACGTGTGGAACAATTATTTTACTTATTGCTTTAAATAAATACATCCTGTGGTGTTGCGGCCCCTGGCAACACAAGGGAGCGAACTCCTCGAGTTCGCCTCCCCTCCGCCAACCCACAAAGCGTCCCTTGCCACAAACCCCTAAAACGGAAGTGAGTCCCTAACCCATAAAGCGTCCCCTGCCACAAACCCCTAAAACGGAAGTGAGTCCCCGGTCATGCGCGAGGCAGACCGGGGGAAAAATAAAGTGACCGTTCGGACGAAAGAACAGGCAGTTCTTCAGCGGACGGCGTTCAATCAACATCACATTCGCCTTTGTCCTTTGTTCCTTTTTGCTTCATCCTTTTCCCTTTCAGTGAGAATCCCACGAGCTGGGACACGGCTGGAAGACACTACACATCCCTCAGCATATTTGTGAAATTTTGACACCAGTGAAATTAAAAAATATTTCTTATTAATTTATTAAGAAGGTCATGAATATGCAGGAAATGCGTTTTATTATTTAATAATTTGAAATGATCTTCTTCCCAGGTTTGTAGATTAACAAAGATTCAGGTTGAAAGAAGAATGACGTAAATGTGTGTATGAGATAAGGGTACTTTCCAAGTGTTCTGCCAAAATTAAATCGCTTTAACTTCTAATCAAATGACATGAACTTAATAAATCTTATTCTGTTAAGACTTTCAAGCGATACTGAATTGTAAACAATTTCAAATTGTCATAAATGTGCCGAAAATACATATTTTAGTTGTTTTTAGTTAGCCCAATTGAAACTACTACCCCTGGTAAAAGATTATGGAATCACCACACTTTGCAGCAATGAACAAATTCTGGATTCATGAAATATACCTCAAACAAACTAGATAAAATTATTTAAATTATTTGCATATTTTTTCCAAATAAATCGGAGGAAAAGGTTATGGAATCGCCTTGTAATTTGCATTTCTAAGACGAATACCAGCACAAATCTAAATATGCAAATTAATTAACAGTTAGTAAGAATGCCTGCAGACCTTAACGAGCTTATCGAGCATAATTTTATCTAGTTTTCTTTAGGTATATTTCATGAATCCGGAATGTTCAGCTGTTAAACAGAAATTGTTTTTTCATATCTGAAATTTGTTTATTTGCTGCAAAATATGGTGATTCCATAATCTTTGCCTGGGGTAATTGAAAGGAAACACGGCTTCAACAAGAGAGCTCTCAATTGAAATAATGGAAAGGATTATAAATCTCCTTCGAGAAGGAAATCCAACACGCAGTGTAGCAAAAATTGTTGGTTGTTCCCAATCGACTGTGTGTAAAATTTGGTCCAAGTATAAACAAAATGGGAAGGTTATGAAGGGGAACATACAGGTAAACCCCAGAAGATGTCAAGGCATCAGGATAGAAAACTCAAAGCAATATTCCCCGAAAATAGAAAATGCACAAGAACACAATTGAATAACAAATTGGCAGAAACAAGAGTTAATGTTTGTGACATAACTGTAAGAAACCGGCTGAATGGAATAGGATTTACATACAGAAAAACCAAACCAAAACCAGCACTAACACCTAAACAGAAGAAATCATGGCGTGTGGATGATTAAATGAAAGTGATATTCATTGATGAATCATGAATCTGCATTGGCCAATGTGATGTCCTGCCATGCTGCGCAAGGGAGCAAATACCACGAGTTACCTCCCTTGCCACAAACCCCTAAAACGTGAGTCCCCGGTCATGCGCGAGGCAGACCGGGGGAAAAATAAAGAGACCGTGCGGACGAAAGGACAGGCAGTTCTTCAGCGGACGGCGTTCAATCAACATCACATTCGCCTTTGTCCTTTGTTCCCTTTTGCTTCATCCTTTTCCCTTTCAGTGAGACTCCAACGAGCTGGGAGGCGGCTGGAAGACACTACAGCCAAGGCGATGATGCTGCAACTTTTGTCCGGTACTATTTCCATGAAACATATAAGGATGACCGCTAGAAGAAAACAAGCAAATTTCCCCACTCATTTATGATATGAGGTTGCAAGTCAAAAAAGACCCAGGGAGATGGCAATCATTACCCCAACAGTCAATGCACAGGTGTACATTTAAACTTTGGTTGTCTTTCTCATTCCATTGATAAAAAATAGGTTCGATGATGATGAAGTCATTTTTCAGGATAATGCATCTTGTCACAGATCAAAAAGTGTTACAACTTTTCTTAAGGAAAGGCATATCAACTCAATGATATGGCCAGTCCGGATTTCAATCCGATTGGAAATTTTAAAAACTGGTACATAACAAGGTTCTATCCTGCAAATCTGATCCGTCAACCGCTATTCGAGAAAGTTGGAACCAGCTTGATGAAGAATATTATTTTTCATGAACTAAGTCCAAAGCCTCAAAGAATACAGGCCATCATAAAAGCCCAAGGAGGAGCAACAAAGTGCTAATCGTGATTTTGTTGTTGATGGTTCCATAATTTGTTCCTCAACATTGGGTAATTACATAATTTCTTCCTCTACTTGATCTGGAAAAGAAATATATGCCAATGATTTAAATAATTTAATCTAGTTCGAGGTATATTTCACAAAGCCAGAATGTTCAGCTATTAAACAATAATTGTTTTGTGTCATTTGTGATTTGTTTATATTATATTAAGTAAAAAAGCTCCAGCTTTTTTACATCCTCTAAGTGTTGTGATTCCATAATCTTTGCCAGGGGAGGTACTACAACTGAAATGATCCTCGGAATTTAATAATTTCCATTGATACCAAATTTGTGGATACGCACTAAAGATAAGATTATTTTCTCTCGGGTTAATTAATATAGTGCAGCCACTCAACAATTTTGGCATCACCGCCCACTTTCACATGGATAATTTTTCCACCGCCCACCTGTATGTTAAATATTCAAAAGGATTACAACATTTTTTTTAACTCTTACAAAACAATAAAAATGAACAGCTTTTGCGTTACAAGATTCTTTAACGAAAGTAATGTAAATTTGTAACATCAAATGTTTGGCACACACATACCGGTTTTAGCATCAATGCAATCCCTGTCTCTGGTGTGACGCGTTTAGTGCAGACACATTGGGTTTAAAATTAGTCATCTTTAACCGCAAGTCATCTCGTTTGGTTATATCCATCCTACTTCTACTTTTAGACAGCAAGGTACTGACGTGGCTGAAACCAACTTCTACCAAGTAGGAAATTTATCTGGAAAGGCAAACAAAATTAACTCCATAGATTGGGGTGAAAATTCAACACACTTTAATGAGTTAACAAACATGGCTTGCACCCATTAGATAATGATTTATATGTAAAATAATGTGTTTTAGATCACATTTGGAATAAAAACACATGATAAAACACATTATTTTACATATAAATCATTATCTAATAGGTGTAAGCCATGTTTGATATTGTTGTTTTAAGTAAACGTACATGTAATTTGTGAAAATGCCTTTAAATAACGACAAAATTACCAATTTTTAGTAAAGAATGCTGATATGCTAAAGAAAACTTGATCTGAAGGACAAAAACCGATGCGATTTTTGAAATCAGCATAACAAAAGTAGTTTGAAAACTGGTATCAGAATGAAAACAAGGGTGAGGTCATAACATTTTATAGGCCTGTGCAATCGATTAAATTTCGATTTGAAATTTAATTGTAAACTGGGACTTTTTCGAATCCTGGTCGGACTAACTTCTCTTATTGTGTTGTTAATGAATAATACTCCATTTATATCAGTGATTCTTAACGTGGGGCGCACGACTCACAAGGGGGCAATTTAAATATATTGGGGGGCAATTTTGAATTCGGGTGTAAGGAGCGAAAAGCCCTCCGTGGCTCAAAACTGGGTCGTGTTTCGACTTAACTGATTAATTACTAATTACACAATATTAAATGATACTTTTAAAATAAATTCCTTAATAAATAATGCTCAACTCAGTAACTTTGTGAGATATAAAAGCGTTGTTGGTGCTAGATTTCACACAATAAAGAAATTACGAAGATTTTAGTAAGTGCCCCAAAGTTCATATATTAATATTCTTTTAGCTGCGTCCAAACGCATCTTAATAAGACACTTTTCGGTCGGTCGGTTCCGATTACGTTAAACAATAGAAAGAGCAAGGAAGGGGGTATTGTGTTTTATTCTTAAATACATATGTTTTTCTTTTTATTCAATTTTGCAAATAAGTGGCAAGGGAGGCAAAGTAATGGGAAAGAGCAAAGCTGAGACACGTACGTAGCTGGAGAGATTAGGAATGGGGACACAAGGATAACAGTGGGTTGCCAAATTAGTCATTTTTTGACAACATCTGGCAGATTTTCCCACAATTCAGACGATAAAAATCTACGTTTAATTTTTAAGACGTTGGTCGCATCTAAATTGAACTTATGGTCTTGTTTTTTTACAGAGAATTTGTTTATTCACAGATATTTTCTCCTTGATTTAAAACTCTACGTTTTGGTAAATTTCTGAATTTAACATTATCTTCTACCTTTAATCAACACCAAATTTGTTTTATTATATTAAGGGGGGGGGAGATCAGATTTTTTGAGCTGTCGAAGTGGGTCATCGTGCAAAAAAGGTTGAGAACCTCTGCTTTATATCAAAGAAATGTGTGACTTGAATGTAGCAAATTATTGTCAAAATGCTCAAATGTTCAAAATGTTCAAAATGTTCAA
>VCCN01005666.1:263864-279117 GCA_006491835.1 Architeuthis dux | reverse complement strand
CATGGCTGGTATTATGCAACCGTATACTTTACGCTTTAAGCATATTGGTATGGTGATCTTCAGAATGTCTCTATTCATACCAAATGCTTTCCAACCTATCGTTATGCGTCGTTTTATTTCGCAGTCATGGTCTTTCTCTAGCTTTATTCCCTGTCCTAGGTAGATGTATTTATCGACCTCTTCTAAAGTCTCTCCTTCTATCTTTATGGCCTGTTTGGGGACTTTATAGTTGAAAGTTTTTGCTGTCTTTGTTCTGTTCATCTTTAAGCCTATTTTTTTTACTTTCCCTATTTAGATCAGTTAACACGTATCTTTTCTTTGGCAATGTGTGACTTTTCAGAAACCAAATATGTTTAGTTCACTCTGAATAAACCAAGTGTAGCGATTTATGATTTACCCCAACCCCCGAAAATGTTTGTAAATTCTGTGAATTCGAAAGAAATACAAAAGGATATGAGAAGTGGGTTAAACGGGGACAGCGGAACAGAAAGGGTGAACCGGACAAAAAGATAACGACGACATACACACAAGTACATCTACACATCTACATATAAACAGGTGAACACAGCCGCCATTGCAGACTTGAAATACAAATCTAACCATAAATACCTGCAATTTTCGTTATCTGTCCGCCATTTTATCTTAGTGATCTAATGTGTTCTTCCAAAATTATTTTCCTGAAGAATGCAAGATAAGGTTTCAGTCCCAGGAATCTATTCATCTTTATTGTTAGTTTATCTTTATATTTACTTACAGCTAGTATTACTTCGTACGTATATATCGACAAATGGAAGACATACGTTCAAAAAAATATATTTATAGCGGTTGCGGTCTCAGATTTTACAAGTAAATGAACGAAATGTCAACTTGTGGAATTGGAAGATTATATGGTGTCTATTTTAGAAAGCGGTCAGCGTATTCGAATTAGTAATAAAAGCTGGTCTTTATTTAGCCTCAAAAGCCAACTACTTGCACTGAATGCTGACTCGATTTTGTCATCTGATATGTATGTATTTATCAGTATCTATATGTAGATATATTCAATGTCTAATATGGTTCTTTTAGAGTAGCGTTATATTCTGAGTGAGACCTTGTCAGATGGCCAAGAAAGAGGATGATGAAACTGCGAAGGTTGATTTAAAAAATGACATTTGTTTCTTATTCCAGGATGCTCGATCTTTCTATTCGAATTAGTTTTGAATATATATATAGCTCATCCTAAATTCTGTTCATATTGAGTGAAAACAATTATTTTAAAACTGTCACGGGAGCATGTCTTCCTGCTGTCTACATCACAGACAGACACAGACAGACAGACAGACACATCCACACACACACACACACACACACACACACACACACACACACACACACACACACATCCAGAAACACGTGTTGAATACTAATAATGAGACATAAATATATGGAAATGAATACAGAGAAACAGAATGAATTACGGCAGTACGTTTTATACTTGCCACTGCCTGTCACTTCCTGACATTGCCTGCAAAAAGGTCAATTCGTTAACCTTTTTTCGATTGAAATATATACTTGACACTTCCTGACATTGCCTGACACACGTTAACGACATATTTCGATAGAAATATATACCTGACACTTCCTGACATTGCCCGACACACGTTAACGAAATATCTCGATAGAAATATATACCTGACACTTCCTGACACTTCCTGACACTTCCTGACATTGCCTTACACACACGTTAAAGAAATATATGAATAGAAATCTATACCTGACACTTCCTGAATTTGCCCGACACACGTTAATGAAAGGTTTTGATAGAAATCTATACCTGACACTTCCTGACATAGCCTGACACACGTTAACGAAATATTTCGATAGAAATCTATACCTGACACTTTCCTGACATTGCCTGACACACGGTAACGAATTATTACGATAGAAATCTATACATGAAAATTACAGACATTTCCAGACACACGTTAACGATTTATTTTGTTAAAAAACAATACCTGACACTTCCTGACATTGCCGGACACACGTTAACAAAATATTTCGATCAGAAAATCTCTACTTGACACTTTCCTGACACACGTTAATGTGTGGCAGGAATAATATGTGTCAGGAATATAGATTTGTTATCGAAATATTTCGTTAACGTGTGTCAGGCAATGTAAGGAAGTGTAAGATAAAGATCTTTTATCGAAAGATTCCGTTAACGTTTCGTGTGTCAGGCAATGTCAAGAAGTGTCAGGAAGCGGCACGTATAAAAGTACTGTCCCCACACACACTTGGTGAAGACTAATAACTAGACATAAATATACAAAGAGAAACAGACCGAATTATACTTCATACATTATAGATGCACATAGATGCATATAAAGAAAGACAAGCACACAAATATGTATAAAAAGATGGACGCAAATAAATATTCAGATCGAAAGTTACTTACATATATTTTTTTCAAAAGTTCGAAGTCTAACAAAGACAAACTTGGCCATAAACGATTGTTATCTATTATTTTTGAAGAGATTTTTCTGATTTTTTAAGAATTTCTTTCAATAATACTTATCTGTCTGCATTTGACAAAGGGAAGCCAGGATGTCATGTCTACTGATGTCGTCTGCAGCAATGTGATTCTTGCTTGAAATGAGGATCAGCCAAGGAAGTTTTGAAAATAGGAAAGAGATGGAAGTTCGTTGATTGCCAGATCCGGAGAGGAAAGTGGTTGGTCGATGCGTTCAAAGCGATCATTCAGGTTGTAGAACAAACGAGTGTCTTGGTAGAACAACAGACATTTCGTCATCTTTTCCAGGACGTTGACCGTGATGTTTAGATACTCCAAAAGGAGTATAGGAGGCAGAGTATTCTTTGAGCTGCCCACTGGGAGGTGGGAGGTAGGATTGGCGTAGCGGTAACGGCGCGGACAATAGAATAGGCGACCCGAGTTCAAACTCTGGTCGGGTCTGGTTATGTTCACTTCGAACTAATACCCTATCTTCTGGGTAAAATAACAGGGCGGATTGGGCTTTCTTGGATTGGGAAGGCAACCAGTCTAGGAGAAGGAGCATTTTAATTCCAAACCAGGCGGTTTGACGCCCAATATGAAGTCCTCCCGGCAGCTCCTGCAGCCAAGCTGATGCCATCTGGACTACATCAGCGAGGCCGAGAGGGGGATTCTGACGACCGGGCATCTCCATACGCGTCGCTCGTGCATGCGTTCTGGAGGGGACACTCCATTGTCATTTTATTCTATGAGACAAGAAAAACCTCTGGAAATGATCGCCAGACCATTAGTCATCTTTTCCAGAACGTTGACCGTGATGTTCTGATACTTCAAAAAAGAGGCATACGATTCTTTGACCTGCTCTGTAGTAATCACCAGGGTTAAACGACAAATGTCATCCGTTTTTCAGTTGACAGAATAGAATATCTTCCAGGGAATTAATATTTACAAGAAGTAAGATATTTCTACTGTTTTGGCATTTCTATTGTTTCTCGTTCAAGGTGGTCATTCTAAACTCTATTCACAATAAATAGAAATGCTCAGTGAAATTGGCGAGATTCTTTTCAAAGCGATGCAGACTATCAGAAAACACAACAAACCTTGCGTTTTCCTGGACCGGCCATTGTACTCTAAGTATGAAAATATTCTTCATTTCTATCTGGCATAACGTTCTGTACTAAATCACAGGCGTTGCCACCAAATAACCGTTTGTCAATCTATAATCTCTTGCAGACGACCATTGTATTTCTGTCTCCATGACCTCGGTTCTTCATTTTAAACTCTGGCACGCTTCAATTCCGCAAACAACGTCTTTACTATATTATAATTCACAGGATTGTCACTTAAGCTCGTGACACATTCAGTTGAAAAATCCAGCAGTTGTTGAATTAAAGATTCCTTTAACTGTATTCATGTAGACAGAAACAAATACATATAAATTACTTTGGACTTACATCGTTTAAACAGTTATTCTTAGTTCTTGCTCATGTCTTCTGTAACAGTTAGAATGCGTTTCCGGAGAATCAGATTGAGATAAATATTTAAAAACCAGGATGGCATCAAGAAGAGGCAAAGGAAAATGTCAAGAAGGGAAATCAAAAACAAAGCTATTGTAAAATAGAAGAAACTCAAGTGAAACTTCCATAAACTTAAAGACAGATTGACGTCGGCTGAAAAATAGATTTTCTTTTTCTTCCTTTCTTTTATGAAGATACAAAAGTTAAAAAAGGTTAGGAAGAAATAAGAAGAGGAATTGGCTAGAAAAATAAGGAAGACATTGAAAAGACGTTGAAAAGACGTCGAATTAGACGGAAGAGAAAATGGTTTGTTTCAACGACTTAAGAAAACCGTTGAGGTTTGATGGGGAAAGTTAAGATTTAAATTGTTTAAAATTGGAAAAAGTAGAGGAAAAATGAAGTTTTTGGAAAGGAACAACTTATATAAAAAATAGATATCAGAAAGGAATAGTTTCTTTTTTCGAAATATTCCGTTAACGTGTGTCAGGCAATGCCAGGAAGTGTCAGGCATCGGAAGGTATAAAAGGCAACCCCACCACACGCTGAAGAGTAATAACTAGACATAAAAATACAAAAATGAATTCAGAGAAACAGATTAAATTATACTTCATATAGATAGGTGCATATAAATGAGGACAGGTACCAAAATACGTATAAAAAGATGGACGCACATAAATATTCAGATCGAAAGTTATTTACATATATTTCTTTCAAAAGTACGAGGTCTAACAAAGAAAAACTTGGCCATAATCGATTGTTATCTATTATTTTTGAAGAGATATTTCTGAGGTTCTTTATTTCTTTCACTAATGCTTATCTGTCTGCATTTGACAAAGGGAAGCCAGAATGTCATGTCTACTGATGTCGTCTGCAGCAATGTGATTCTTGCTTGAAAATGAGGATCAACCAAGGAAGTTTTGAAAGTAGGAAAGAGATGGAAGTTCGTTGATTGCCAGATCCGGAGAGGAAAGTGGTTGGTCGATGCGTTCAAAGCGATCATTCCGGTTGTAGAACAAACGAGTGTCTTGGTAGAACAACAGACTTTTCGTCATCTTTTCCAGGACGTTGACCGTGATGTTTAGATACTCCAAAAGGAGTATAGTAAGCAGAGTATTCTTTGAGCTGCCCACTGGGAGGTAGGATTGGCATAGCGGTAACGGCGCGGACAATGGAATCAGCGGTCCGAGTTCAAACTCTGGTCGGGTCTGGTTATGTTCAATTCGCACTAATACCCTATCTTCTGGGTAAGATAGCAGGGCAGATTGGGCTTTCTAGCATTGGGAAGGCAACCAGTCTAGGAGAAGGGCAACTCTGATTCCAAACCAGGCGGTTTGACGCCCAATTTAACGTCCTCCCGGCAGCTGCTGCAGCCAAGCTGATACCAGACGTCTAGCTCTCAGCTTTCATCTGGACTACATCAGCGAGGCCGAGAGGGGGATTCTGACGACTGGGCATCTCCACACTCCATTTTCATTCTATTGTATTAGACAAAAAGAAGACCCTCTGGAAAAGATCGCCAGACTTTTCGTCATCTTTTCCAGAACGTTGACCGTGATGTTCTGATACTTCAAAAAAGTGGCATACGATTCTTTGACCTGCCCTGTAGCAATTGTCTCTGGAAATGAGCACCAGGGTTAAATGACTAATGTCATCCGTCTTTCAGTTGACAGAATAGAATATCTTCCTTAGAATTAGTATTTACAAGAAGTAAGATATTTCTACTGTTTTGGCATTTCTATTGTCTCTCGTTCAAGGTGGTCATTCTAACCTCCATTCACAGTAAATAGAAATGCTCAGTGAAATTGGCGAGATTCCTTTCAAAGCGATGCAGACTATCAGAAAACATAACAAACCTTGCGTTTTCCAGGACCGGCCATTGTACTCTAAGTGTGAAAATATTCTTCATTTCTATCTGGCATAACGTTCTGTACTAAATCACAGGCGTTGCCTCCAAATAACCGTTTGTCAATTGATAATCTCTTGCAGACGACCATTGTTTTTCTGTTTCCATGACCTCGGTTCTTCATTTATACTCTGACACGCTCCAATTCCGCAAACAACGTCTTTACTATATTATAATTCACAGGATTGTCACTTAAGCTCGTGACACATTCAGTTTATAATCCAGAAGTTGTTGAATTAAAGATTCCTTTAACTGTATTCATGTAGACAGAAACAAATACATATCAATTACTTTGGACTTAAATCGTTTAAACAGTTATTCTTAGTTCTTGCTCATGTCTTCTGTAACAGTTGGAATGCGTTTCCGGAGAATCAGATTGAGATAAATATTTAAAAACTAGGATGGCTTCAAGAAGAGGCAAAGGAAAATGTTGCGAAGCAAAATGAAAAACAAAGCCGTTGAAAAATAAAAGAAACTCAAGTGAAACTTCCATAAACTTAGAGACAGATTGACGTCGGTTGAAAAATAGATTTTCTTTTTCTTCCTTTTTTATGAAGATACAAAAGTTAAAAAAGGTTAGGAAGAAATAAAAAGAGGAATTGGTTAGAAAAATAAGGAAGACGTTGAAAAGACGTTGAAAAGACGTCGAATTAGACGGAAGAGAAAATGGTTTGATTCAACGATTTAAGAAAGCCGTTGAGGTTTGATGGGAAAAAGAAAGATTTAAATTGTTTAAAATTGGAAAAAGTAGAGAAAAAATGAAAGGATGAAGTTCTTGGTGGGAAAAGCTTATATAAAATAAATATGAGAAAGGTAAGTCTTTTGTTTTTCTCGTGTAGACATGCTCTACGCATGTGCATTGATATGTGTGCTTGTGTGAAAAAAATATATGTAGGTTTATGAATGACTTAGCTCCGCGAATGGAGATTGGGAAGGGTTTTACACGTCTTTTCAGGTCCTAAGTCGGCGAGGCCTGAATGTGAATAGCCCTAAAGGCTGCGCAATATCCCGACACACGTGAACGATATATTGCGATAAAGAATCTATACCTAAGACTTTCCTAAGACACATTAACGAGTTATTTCGATAAAAAACATTTATACCTGACACTTTCCTGCAACACGTTAACGAAATACTACGATCGAAAATCTCTATGTGACACTTTCCTGACACAGGTTAACGAAATATTTAGATCCAATAATTTATACCTACCACAAGTTAACGAAATATTATATCGATATACTTCGTTAACGTGTGTCTGGAAAGTGGCAGGTATAGTTTTTTCTTATCGAAATATTCCGTTAACGTGTGTCAGGCAATGCCAGGAAGGTCAGGCAGCTGCATGCATAAAAAGTACACCCCCCTCCACACACGCTGAAGAGTAATAACTAGACATAAATATACAAACATTAATACAGAGAAAAAAACTGAATTAGACTTCATACAGATAGATGCATATAAATAAAGACAGGTACACAAATATGTATAAATAGATGGACGAAAATGAATATTCAAATGGAAAGTTACTTACATATATAGAAATGTATGTAAAAATAAAGTTCGAAGTCTAACAAAGACAAGCCGGCCATAATTGATTGTTATCTATTATTTTTGAAGAGATTTTTCTGAGGTTCTTTGTTTCTTTCACTAATGCTTATCTGTCTGCATTTGACAAAGGGAAGCCAAAATGTCATGTCTACTGATGTCGTCTGCAGCAACGTGATTCTTGCTTGAAAATGAGGATCAACCAAGGAAACTTTGAAAGTAGGAAAGAGATGGAAGTTCGTTGATTGCCAGATCCGGAGAGGAAAGTGGTTGGTCGATGCGTTCAAAGCGATCATTCAGGTTGTAGAACAAACGAGTGTCTTGGTAGAACAACAGACATTTCGTCATTTTTTCCAGGACGTTGACCGTGATGTTTAGATTACTCCAAAAGGAGTATAGGAGGCAGAGTATTCTTTGACCCGCCCTCTGGGAGATGGGAGATAGGATTTCCGTAGCCCTAACGGCGCGGACAATGGAATCAGCGATCCGAGTTCAAACTCTGGTCCGGTCTGTTTATGTTCACTTCGCACTAATGCCATATCTTCTGGGTAAAATAGCAGGGCAGATTGGGCTTTCTAGTATTGGGAAGGCAACCAGTCTAGGAGAAGGAGCATTCTGATTCCAAACCTGACGCCCAATTCGATATCCTTCCGGCAGCTCCTGCAGCCAAGCTGATGCCAGACGTCTAGCTCTCAGCTTTCATCTGGACTACATCAGCGCGGCCGAGAGGGGTATTCTGACGACTGGGCATCTCCATACGCTTCGCCCATGCATGCATTCTGGAGGGGACACTCCATTGTCGTTCTATTGTATGAGACAAAAAGAAACCTCTGGAAATGATCGCCAGACTTCTCGTCATCCTTTCCAGAACGTTGACCGTGATGTTCTGATACTACAAAAGAGAGGCATACGATTCTTTGACCTATCCTGTAATAATCGTCTCTGAAAATGAGCACCAGGGTTAAATGACTAATGTCATCCGTTTTTCAGTTGACAGAATAGAATATCTTCCTTAGAATTAGTATTTACAAGAAGTAAGATATTTCTACTGTTTTGGCATTTCTATTGTCTCTCGTTCAAGGTGGTCATTCTAAACTCTATTCGCAGTAAATAGAAATGCTCAGTGAAATTGGCGAGATTCCTTTCAAAGCGATGCAGACTATCAGAAAACATAACAAACCTTGCGTTTTCCCGGACCGGCCATTGTACTCTAAGTGTGAAAATATTCTTCATTTCTATCTGGCATAACGTTCTGTACTAAATACAGGCGTTGCCTCCAAATAACCGTTTGTCAATTGATAATCTCTTGCAGACGACCATTGTTTTTCTGTTTCCATGACCTCGGTTCTTCATTTATACTCTGACACGCTCCAATTCCGCAAACAACGTCTTTACTATATTATAATTCAGAGGATTGTCACTTAAGCTCGTGACACATTCAGTTTATAATCCAGAAGTTGTTGAATTAAAGATTCCTTTAACTGTATTCACGTAGACAGAAACAAATACATATCAATTACTTTGGACTTAAATCGTTTAAACAGTTATTCTTAGTTCTTGCTCATGTCTTCTGTAACAGTTGGAATGCGTTTCCGGAGAATCAGATTGAGATAAATATTTAAAAACTAGGATGGCATCAGGAAGAGGCAAAGGAAAATGTCAAGAAGGGAAACAAAGCCAAACAAAATAGAAGAAACTCTGTGAAACTTCCAAAAACTTAGAGACGGATTGACGTCGGCTGAAAAATAGATTTGCTTTTTCTTCCTTTGTTTTTATTGAACAAATAAGTAAGACTTTGGAAAGACGTCGAATTAGACGGAAGAGGAAATGGTTTGATTCAACGTCTTAAGAAAACCGTTGAGGTTTGATGGGAAAAAGAAAGATTTAAATTGTTTACAATTGGAAAAGTAGAAGTAAAATGAAATGATGAAGATTTTGGAGAGGAACAACTTATATAAAATAAATATGAGAACGGTAAGTCTTTGCTTTTTTCACGTAGACATGATCTACGCATGTGCATTGATACGTGTGCTTGTGTGAAAAAGTATAGGAAAAGACAATGTGGAGACTCAGAATAATTTGCAAAACAATATTTATTACCTTAACAAATCCGGCCGTTTTCAAAAGGTGTCTGGAGAAACGATGTGTCTTACTTCTACCTAGGTCGTGTATTTGAATTCTGAGCGGGTAGGTTTTATCTGTGGGGTCGAAATGTATATGTTGGAGTGATGCGTGGATTAAATATGTAGATTAGAATTAGGGTTATTTTCAATATTAGCCGTAGTTTAGAATATGTTTAAACATTTAGTTTTTGAGTTTGGAATATTGTTTAAATGTTGAGTTTTTGACTGATACTAATAAAAGGAAAGGGATATGTCCAAAATGAATAGATAAAAGATTATACAGGCATTGGAAATTATATGGGATACGGATGCTGCTTCATGTGTACATTTCCATACTGTGGTAGTAGTTTCATTAAAGGCCTGTTTTGTGTATGTGTGCATGAGTGTTCTGGGGTGTGTGTGTGTGGGTGTGTGTGTGTGTGTGTGTGCCCATATTTCTGAGTAAAATGCTTGGATTAATTATGCAGTAAACACATCCATCTACTCCGGTTTGTTCGTTAATATGTTGATTAGAATTAGGTTTACTTTCAATGTTAGCTGTAGTTTAGAATATTGTTTTAACATTGAGTATTAGAGCGGGTGGTAGTAGTGGTTTCGTTTATGGACTGATTTGTGTTTGTGCTTGTGTGTGCCGGTGTGTGTGTGTGTGTGTGTGTGTGTGTGTATGTGTGTGTGTGTGCGTGTGTGTGTGCGTGCGTGTGTTTGAAGGTTTTTGGTGCGGGAAAAGTGTCTGTGTGTTGGGATCATGTTAGCCTGTTTGAGTCTGGAAATGTTTTTTTCTTGTGATGGTTTTTTTGCTGTCTGAATATAAGTTGCGCGAGGTATAGTGACACGTTGTAGGAGCCGGATCTTTGTGTGATGGTGTCAGTAGTTGCGATGATGGCAGCTTCGATGATTTGGCGTGTCATTTTGTCATGGATGTGTTTGAAAATTCTTGCTTGTTTCAAGTTGAATTTGTGGTTGGTTTTGTTGCGGTAGATTCCTCGAGCAACTTATATCCAGACAGCAAAAAACCTTCACACGAGAGAGAGAGAGAGAGAGAGAGAGAGAGAGAGAGAGAGAGAGAGAGAGAGAGAGAGAGAGAGAGACAGAGAGAGAGAAAGGGGGGTAGTTATTTATTAGGGCCGTTAACTCCGAGATACCCGATTTTTTAAAATTCAAACTATACAAATCTTAAAAACGTTATATATTTTCAGTAATTAGGTGTCCGAGAACTTGTATAACAATTTTCATTCTAATCGGTTCAGCAGTTCCAAAGTTCAAGACTTTTTGCATGTTTACATATTATTTTCATATAACATGTAAATAAATAATCGGATCGACCGTAACTCACCATTTTTCAATTCCTGGGGTTTTGAATAAGCCAAATTTCAGAAAGATTGGTCGAGATTTGATAATCTTTTCCAATTGTAGACAAAAACAACGTTCGTTTTTGCTTATAAAATGTAAACAAGCAATTGGATCTGTCATAACCCACCCCGCGCCCCCTCCGCAAGCCTACATAAAGTTTCATTAAAATATATTAAGTAATAACGATGTTATCCAATTAAGAAAAAGGATACGACGACAACGACGATATACAGCGAATGATAGTCCCAGGCTTTTTTTCCCACCGGGGGCAAAAAGACGAGGTGAAGGAATGCCCTGGAAAGAATGATAGAGAAAATGTTGAAAACTGAATGTTTCAAAACAAATGAGGAAAAAGGCGAAAGAGATTATATGCATGAAATACAGCTGAACAAAGAGAGGACACGAGATAGATAGATATAACAGACTGAGATAGATAGATAGATATGAACAGACTGGGATAGATATATAGATAGATAGATATAAACAGACTGGGATAGATATATATAGAGATATGAACAGACTGAGATAGATAGATAGATAGATAGATAGATGTTCTGACAGAAGCTGCTTGAAATTTAGTATATATACTGTTTATTGCCACTTCTCATAAACATAGACTACGCTATCATCAACCGCACAATACAGCATGAACTAGGCACTCGTTTGTCAAAGTGAAAAAGTTACTTACCAGGGTGTTGCAACACATATGACTCAAACTTAGTAGAAACATGGCCGAATTTACTCTGCTCAAAATGAGGCTAACAGTGGCGCCATCAAGTGGTGGAAACAAAGATTAAAGGAAATTATTCAACCCATCCATGTGCCCAACTAGCCCCGTTCTCCCCATGTGAAGCCGGGTAGGCAGAGAGAGAGAGAGAGAGAAAGAGAGAGAGGGGGAGAGGGGGGGGGTCGTCCTTTGATCTTTGTAAACATCTTATTCTTCAAGACAGCAGATATTATCTTCAGATAATGTTTCATTACACAATGATTCCCTGAATAGATTTACTCACAGATTTGAGGGAAAAGAATCTATTCGAGGTCTACAGGTGTTCTATTAAGTCTGTAACATTCTACTTGTCCACAACGTATTCAGTCTATGTCATTCAGTCAGTCGATTTTTCTTTCAAGTATCCAAGAATCATGTCCTTCTTCGGCGCGCCAGTGCGCCAGTGCGCCCAATATATCATTGTTTAACAAATCGAAGGGCTTCACCAATTCTTCTAGCGCGAACAGACACTTCCGTATTTGGGTTATCAAATTTCCGGCCAAAGTTCAGCGGCACGCGCGTCTATACACGATTGCGAAGCTGTGTCTGTTCTGAATCTTTGAATGTTTCCATGTGTGAGACTATGGGTATTAATTATGAATGGAAGAGTGGGAGGGGCGTTTTTGTGTATGTGTGAATTGTGCAGTATGACCTTGCCTATTATCGTAGATGAATGGTGTTAGATACATGAATGGATGGTGATAGATACATGAATGGCTTGGCGTCGCGAACGAAGATTATTGGGAGTGTTTTCCACGACTATAGGACCTTAGACGGCGGTGCCTGTGCGTGGAATAAGCTTCCAGCCTGCGCGACGAAGTTTTAAGGTGCGACTTGCGTAGGGCCGACCCCACCCTTTAAACCAAGGGTTTGCATCTTATGGTCCACTTAGGTGACACGAATATGAACAGGGTCCCTAGGTAGAAAGTTTGACAAGATTTTCCTTCTCCTGGCAGATGCTTGAGCTAGCTATGAGGTTTGCCGCCCCTTTGCGGGAGTATTCTGACAGTATGGCTGACTTTGGTAGTTAAACCACAGGACGTGAATACTCCGTAGTATGTAGATGTCGGAGCTAGCTAAACGGTTATAACGTCCATTTGAAGGAGAATCACGACAGTACTGCTGTCCGTGCAACCTTAAGCACAAATCCGAGACACCCCGACAGAAGTAGATGTGCGCTTACTGTAGAGGTCTGCTATAGAAGTATAAGTATATACCTGTCTTTATCAGCCTGCTTAACTTTGTCTAACTTGCTTGGCCGTTTTTCTTTTTGTATCTTGTTTATCCTGGTATATACCCGAGCTGAAGAGGTCTGCTTCTCTTACAGAGGAGTAACCCGATCGTACAGCTGCCTGTGCATATTGAACTCAGGTCCCAGACCTCCTCCAGAGAGATTTCTCTTTTTCTCTTCCTTTTTTCTTTCTTTTCTTGCTTTGGTTGTTTTAACTTAGTATAAGTTCAAGCGAAACCTTTCTTTTGTTTGACCTCCCATCTTTGCCTTCTTTTCCTTTTTACTTTAGAGAGGCCATACATTTGGGAGAAAACCTGACCCAAAGCCATCTCCTTCCATTACTACTATGCTTTATGTCTTTCTACTTTCTTCTCCTGTTTCCCACATAAAGCATCTTTTTAAAAAATAAACAGACATTAGGTATTTTTAAATAAATAAAACAAGAGAAATAAAAGAACAAGTTTGTCACGCATTAATGAGTGGAGGAATTTGGTAAGTAATTAGTGTTTTATAGTGGGGTGTCCTGGACTTGGATAGAAATGAAACTCGAAGACTTGCTTGTAAAACTATCTGGACATATTTTTATTACATAACATACATCTTTGTCGGCCAGAGAGTGAAGAGTGGGAGAGAGATGATAAGGAGAACCGCCAGTCTGTCCCCAAGAGGGACAGGGGTCTCGGGCCTTAACGGCTCCGCTGATGTCTGTCTCTTCTTTGAGTGTCCGCACCCCGAGTTTTCTATTCGGGTCTGCTTTATAGGTTTCTCTAACGCCTACGTGGTGTCAATCACGGTGTCAATCACCGGTCCTCATTTCCTGTTTTGAACACTGATGCAATACACCTATTTCCTGAGGTGACTAGGTGCACTTACATTTCCGCACAGGTGTCTGACCCCAAGATAACCTTTAGATATCATAACATTAGTAATAAAAATGTTCAAAATTTGAACTTAGCTTGAGAAGGTAACAGGTTTGCTGGGCTGACCTAGGTAGTTGAAAAGTGCTTCTAGGGACTGGAGCATACATTTTTGAGCCTACCAATTTATTTGACCCAATGCCACCATCTTCTTCGATTACTAATATTGTTTATGTCTTTATATTTTCTTTTTTTCCATACAAAGCATATAAAAAAGAATAAACAGACATTAGGTCTGTCGTGAGACAGTCCATGTGGTGTGGTGTGAATGAACTACGACTCTGCTATGTTCAAATTTCTTCATGATAATGGCAAGCAAAAGTATTCGACCCCCTTGGAATCTTTCCTATTTTGTTGTTTTACAACCTGTAATGAAAATAGATTTTAAAAAAAAATGTTATGTCGTGGACCCACACAAAATAATCCAAATTGGTGAAGTGATTTTTATTAAACAAAAACTGGTTTTAAAAACTTTTAAAGAATGAAAATCCGGGAAGTGATGCGTGCATGAGTATTTAACCCCGAGATTATTTTCCTTATTTCTTTCCGATTAATCATAACAAATTTGATTTCATCACCTTTATCTACTCAATTATCGTTAGTAAAACAGTTTAGTACGTGAATTGATAATAAATAAGAGAGAATTGATATTATTAATTATTTTATTTCCATAAATAGCAATAATAACTTTTGAATAAGTATTCGACCCCCTCAACTAATACTTAGTTGAGGCTCCTTTGGCACTGATCACTGCTAAAAGACGTTTTCTGTAGCCTTCGATAAGGCTTCTGCATGTCTTAACGGGTATTTTCGACCATTCCTCTATGCAGAATCGTTCCAAATCGGTCAGATTCGATGGTTTCCGTTTGTGAACAGAAATTTTCAAATAAAGCCACAGATTTTTGATTGGATTTAGCTCTCAGGAGATCGAGAATGCCATTCCATTACCCTTTTTTCAAACACACCGTGCATGTGTAAATGGGTTGTGTGGACTAATCTGTGCATCAGCTATTAAGTGGGTGGGGATGGGGTGTGTGGTTTATGTTCCCTGGGTTCCTATCCAGGTTAGTGTATGTGCTATGGCGTGTGATGTTCGGTCAGTATGTTTCTGTGTGCGCCTATGCGCGTGTATTCCTTCTACTGAAAGGGAGGGGGTTCTGACGTGTGTATATAGCTGGGTATATTAATGATTATGTATATATGTGGGTGTGCGTATATTTGTATATGGATAATAGTGTGTATGTATATGCGTGTGTAATGTGTATGTGTGTTTGTGTCCAATGGGTGCATGTGATACATACCTATATTTTCATCCAAATATGTGTGTATATGATTGTTTTTGATTTCAAGTTCTAGGAACCTAGGGAACATAAATTACCACCCCACACCTCTACCTTACCAGCTCGACAAAAA
>VCCN01005666.1:20506-34889 GCA_006491835.1 Architeuthis dux | reverse complement strand
GATAATTATTATTGTTAGTGTTTCCTTTCTTTCTTCTATTATCGTTTCTTTCTTTCTTTCTTTCTTTTGTTTTCTATCGCATTCGTCTTATCTTCTTTCAATCACCCAGTTTCCCCATTCAAACTCGTCATATATTCAGACGATGTGTGTGTGGGGGGCATTACTCCCCCCCTTTCAAATGAAAACCTCCTTTAGCCAGGAATTTCCGCGTGACTCTGTTTCATAATCATTTTCACCCTATCGCTGCCGATTTCCCTTATTCCAATCCGCCAGTTTCTCCGTACATTTAATCTCCCCCCCCCCTTGGTGGTCGGTCAGGGTGACATTTTAGCTTACTCATCCCTGGAAATCACCCACAATTCCGCTCCCACCATTCAGCCTTGTTTCGTCTGCATTCTTACATTCTTTTTTTATCAATTATTACTTTGTCTCTGTCTTTTGTCCCATTATTACCAGATTGTCTCCGCTTTCTCTGCCAGTTTAGTTCGGTTGACAAAGGGAAGGACAAAGGGCTTAGACGTCTACCCCAATGCCACTGTTGATACATTTAAATCATCACGGATTTATTGAATTTTAAGCAGCTGTATTACTGCTCTTGTCCTTAAAGGCAGTATCAGCTTTTTGAAAAAATGTTTAATTAAAAAAAAAAGACAGGTTCGGTGATTTATATTTTTACTGTTCCTTTTTAGATGCGTCCAAACGCATCTCAATAAGACACTTTTCGGTCGGTCGGTTCCGATAACGTTAAACAACAGAAAGAGGAAAAAAAGTGGTGATTTATTTACCGGCTGCGTGTGATGTCAATAAAAGAACATTTATTTAATCAATTCTCGAAATAAAAAAAATAGATGACGTATTAAGCGTTCGTTTTTACAGTAAAGTATCGTTTGTTATTAATAGCTAAAACTGTTTTAAAAAATGTCTAAAATCGGCTAAACCTTTCAATTTATAGCTAACTTTATAGCTACAAATGTTATATATACTCATTTAACGCCCACTTATCAAATAAAATAACCATACACTAAGACTTCAGAACAAATTGATACAATTGTATATTTACTTTTATTTAAATTTACTAATTGTTTTTTTTTAAATGAATGAGATTGGTGGATTAATTTGAAGTATTTGCCTTGAAGCAGCTTCCTAATTCCGACCCCATTAACACAATTCTGCTAACAAAACATTCCTCTTTAAGCTTTCAGAAAACCGAATATGGACACATCGTATTTAGATTATCGCAAATTTATAAAATGTGACACACGCTCAAGGTTTTTTTTCAAACGATTTCCTCATATATATTCTAACAGAAATTCAACTGCGACCACATGAAAAGAATCATTGAAATGGTCTCTATCGATATTCATTAGTAACGTACTGATTAACCCATAAGAACCCAGACCCATTTCTACTTGAAGGAACATCATGCGGAATTCTGGGTAGGCAAATTGACGCACAATTACGTGACTGCACCAGGATGTTCATTAGAAGAAATAAGCTAGAATCAAGTATAAAATATAATATTATATAAGAAACTGTGCAGATCAATTAAATTGTATGTGACACCGGTATCACAGTGGGTTCTTATGGGTTAAATACTTATTGAAATTGTATCACACAATGCAGGTTTAGGGGATTCTAATTCTCGTTTAATCTCGCTTGGGGGATATTTCCTCTTTCTGGGTAAGTTAGTGACTATTTACTAATCTACAGCTTAGTCTGGCACAAGGCCATACATTGCTTATAAGGATTCCAGGGTTAGGATTAGTAATGAAGATCTTAACTTTTCGATGAATCCCAACTCTTTTGGCAAAAGGGAGTAAATAAAGGTTTACCAAATTAGTGAAATTGCGAAAGCATTTTGAGGACGAAAAACTCCAATCAAGTTTCATTGACAATAAACTATGAAAATGAAAATTATTTTCAATTTCAGTGTTCTGGACGTTATAAATGTTAAAATTCTAAAACTACAAAATTTTTCTTTAAAAAAACCCCAAAAAACTTAAAATTCTAAAACTTAACATTTTAAAATCAACGTTTTTATGAACGTCTTCTGTATGTCTTCTGATGCACATGTTACGGCGGTTTGGTCCATTTTCAATATCTTTCATTGAATTTTTAATCTAATTATTTTATCTACATAGATTATTGATGCAGGACATCACCAATTCCGTGTTGTGTGACAAATATTTTGATAGATTAAAAAAGAGTAAACGAATATATGAGTGGCCGCGCATGATAAGTGCCCAACGAACTTTTTTTAAAAGTTGATATTTTCGTTTTTATAGCTACAATGCTGTTTGAACATTCTGCATTATGATTCATAGAGTGTTCAAGCCCAAAATAATTGAAAATGAGTATAGTAGATCTAAAAATAACGAAAATATCAACTTTTAAAATGGTTATATTGTATGGGGAAATAGTAAAGGAGTAGAGAGGTAGAGAAATAGTGAAGGAATATATAGAGAGGGGGATAAATAGTAAAGGAATATAGACAGGGGGATAAATAGTAAAGGGATATATAGAGAGGGGAGAAATAGCAAAGGAATAGAGAGAGAGAGGTGAAGAAGTAGGGGTATGAAAGAGAGAACAAATTTCAATCGTAGATTGAGAGAAAAGAAAAATCCGAACAGCAAATAAAACTGTTCAACCAAATGCAAAGGAGGTGAATGGAACGCTTGATACAAATTAAGCAATATGGCCGTCCATATATTCGCAATCGTCTGCTTCGAATATAACTCTATATTTGGGATCTAGTCTAAATGCCTAAATGTCGTGTGTGCAATTCAGAGCGAGGAAAAAGAAGGAAAAATAGCGAATTCAAGGTAAAATGGAAGAAAATAATACACATTTTAAATATAACTAACAGGTCTGGTTAGTCACTCAATAGAAACGTTAGTCACTCAATAGAAAACGTTCAAAAAATAAAAACATAATAAACAGTAAATGTTAAAAATTTCAGCCCTCTAGCCGCATTGGTGTGGCCTGTACGCCTAATACATACATAGCCAGCCAGACCAACTTAAAAACTGCAGAAAACTAATTGTTGACAGTTTTGATGACAGTATTGGTTGGCAGTCTCTAATAAGAAACAGACAAAAATGTCGGTAGTTACGTCACGAAGCAACCAGTGTTGATGAGTAAATAAAACATTATTTACACAGATTATTCTAAACTCTCAAAATTTCAAAAGATATCAACCAGTTTTAAATGATCCAGTGTATTTGTCACATGTACATGAAGCATTTAAATTTTCAAAAAATGTATTGTATCATATCGCATACTTTAAATTTTCTCATAGAAACACGAGAAAGAATGTTGTTCCTGTAAACCACAGTAAAAGGCCGAACATTCAACACCCGCCTTTCTGCGTATCTATATACTAGGGTCGGTCAAAAAATAATACCTGTTCTTCTTTAATTACAACAGATTTAATAGTGGAAGCATACCAAAATAAACACAAAAGTCTCAGAATCAACATAGTCTCCTTCCTTCTTAATCGTGGTATTCCACCTTTGAAGTTGCTTGTTTTGTGACCAGAAGGAAATCATACTGTTACAGTTTATGCCCAATAACACCACTATCAATTCTGACCCGTACGTGAGCACATTGTCAAAACTCAAAGCAAGGCTTCTTCGAGAGAGGCCACATTTGAAGATGAGCGATGTGCTTTTGCAACATTACAATGCAACGGCTTAAAGGTCAGACAAGCAATCACAGCGCATGGCTGGACAACCTTACCTCATCCACCCTACAGTCCTGGAACCGTCAGACCTTCATCTGTTTGGGCCCAAGAGCGAGGCACTTAGAGGACAGCGGTTCTCCAATGATGATGAGATGAAAGAGGCAACTCGCACATGGCTAAGAAAACAGCCAATAAGCTTCTACGAGGCTGGTATACATGCCCTTATTCAAAGGTAGAATAACACGATTGATAAGGAAGGAGACTATGTTGAGGATTAGATTTGGAATGCTGAGACTTTTGTGTTCATTTTCGTATGCTTTGTGTGCTTCTACTATTAAATATGTTGTAATTAAAGAACAGGCATTACTTTTTCACAGACTCTCGTATTTTTATATTGTGAGCGCACGTATATAAATGCCCTCGATAAATGTAGCCTTAGAGTCTGCGGCCTCCATCACTTCTCTCCTTTTTGTAAAGGGGAGAAATGGGAACATTCAGATGACCAAAGCCTTATTATTTATTAGCATAGATCATGCTATGAAGTAGATAATGAGGCTAAAACAAGTGCCTTTTATGTTAGATTGAATTCGGATTGATGGGCGTGTGCCCGAATAGGAAGGCTTAAGAATTGTCGTACAGAAATCGGATGGGTGTTTGAATATCATAAGTCAACGGTAGGGTCGGTGATCTTCCCATCAATGCAAATATGTCCTTGTATGAACTGTATTTGCAGGTATAACACTGTACTACGGTGTTTCGACTGTGGAAGATGATAGTTATATTCCAACTAAAAGTTCAATAATAGACAATACATTTAGTAGAACGGAAGGTCATTATAATCATTTAATTAATAAGGCTTTTTAGTTGTCGAATAGTAATACTAATAGCAAACAGGTCTGGTTAGTCGCTCAATAGAAACCGTCAATGGGACCAACGTATTTTGGTTGCAGGCCGTATTGGGGGTGATCAATTAAAACATTGGAAAAAGGGGTGATCAATGAATAAGTTACTTCTCTCACCGTTGAGCAGTGATCACTAAAATAATTCTGAATTTAAGAAATCTAGCATGAATGCTGCCGGACACAAACTAAGGGATCAATTTAGCATAAACTTAGATTGAAAATTGACCCCCCCCCACTAAAAACCTATTTAGCGAGGTGGGAGGGCGTTTAAAAAAACAACATTCTTTTTTCTAGATAATAAGGAGTAAATGTTTACATTTTCAGCCCTCTAGTTCCATTGGTGCGGCCTGTACGCGTGATGCATACATCGCCAGTCAGCCAGCCAGACCAACTTAAAAACTGAAGAAACCTATTTCTGGTGATAGTGTTGGTTGACAGTTTCTACTAAAACCAATAATGCTGTTTGGATTTCAATGAGCGACGACTGGAGTTGTTTTGTGCTGATGCTGTTTAGAATTCATTGTTTTATTAACGGTTCGTATTTCATCATCATCATCATCATCATCATCATCATCATCATCATCATCATCAGCAGCAGCAGCAGCAGCAGCAGCAGCCGTTGTAAGTCCACTACTGGACAAAGGCCTTTTCCATCTCCTTCCATGACGACCTATCTTGTGCTAATCTCTGCCACGTCTTACCCGCAAATCTTTCTATCCCGTCCCTCCATCTTGTGTCTGGTATCTTCCTACTGCGTTTACTGTCCCATGGGCACCAATCCGTTAATCTTTTCCCTCATCTATTGTCATCTCTTCTTGCTAGGTGACCAGCACATCTCCATTTCTGCTGCTTAATTATTTGTATAATATCTTTCACTCTGACCTTTTTCTATCTCTTAGAGTTATTCCTAGCATTGCTCTTTGCATGGATCTCTGTGCTATTCTAAGTTGTTTTTCAGTTCGCTTTGTTAAGTTCCATATTTCGCATCATGGCTGGTATTATGCAGCCGTTAGTTAGACTTATATTCGAACAGATTAAACACAATAAAAAGCAATTAAAAAAACAAGAAGAAATAGAACAACACAATTTCAAACCATAACACAATTTTCACATCGATGAACGACCGTCAAGTCTCTAATTGATATATGATAATGGTTAATAACAAATTAGATTAAAACATATTATTATTAGCTGTAGTAGTTTGTGGCGGTGGAGGGATGTCAGTATTGAAAATTGATGACTTGACGTGAAAGTTTTTTTAAAAAGATGATATTTGGATGTAGGTAAATATCAGTTTCCAAGGGGTTGGGGGAAAAACACCGCCACAGATCGATGCAATAAGTAAAACGGCACGTCAAAGTTGCAGTACCGGAAAGATACCTGCAAGGGACACCTCCTCGCTTATCACCGGTAAGCTATCACCACTGTCACGAAATCCGAGACGCTATAACGTAATTCACAGTACTTCACCAACGTGGCTTCGGTTGGCAAGCCTAGAACGTACTGACGAATTGTCGCCGCCTGGCCTGTTATAGCCAAGAGCTCGCCACATCCGGGTGGCTAGCGCTTCGTATACGGGTCACTGACGACCCGCCTCCTCTTGCTCTAGGTAAGTCCATTTCCACTTCGCCACGCATATATTATTATTGGAAACATAGGTGAGTGGGAACTCTCTGTTTAAGGGGGGCAACATTTGATTACATAAGTAGAAGAAAGAGTGACGTAATGGTAGAGTGGGAATGATTACATAAGTAGAAAAAAGAGTTAAGCAACGTTTAGTATGGGAATGATTACATAAGTAGAACAAAGAGTTAAGTAACGTTTACTGTGGGAATGAATAGATAAGTAGAAGTAAGAGTTGAGTAATGATTAGTGTGGGAATGTTTATATATGCAAAATAAAGAATTATTCCGCCTCCACTAAACTGATAGTTACTCAAGAGAAATATTGATAGTAATTGTAGTGTTGAAATGATTACATAAGTAGCAGAAAGAGTGACGTAATGGTAGAGTGAGTATGATTACATCAGTAGAATAAAGAGTTAAGTAATGATAGTGTGGAAAGGATTGCATAAGTAGAAGATATATTTAAATAATGATTAGTGTGGGAATGATTACATGAATAGAAGAAAGAGTTACGTAATGACTAGTGTTGGAATGGCTTGATTTGCCCGAAATCTTACACGGTTTTGCCGGAATTTTGGGAGTGGGGGGTCACTTGCTTCCCTGCCACCCTGCTGGTACGCCTCTGAGTTTTATGTATGCTATATTTTGTAATGAGTATCAGCTACCTTGAATTAGATATTAACAAAAAGTAAAATTCGCAATTGCTTATCAAATATAAATCAAATGTTACTAAAAGTCTATTCCAGGAAGATATTGCCAATCCATAACTGACAAGGTAGATAGACTCTTTCAAGGCGTCTGATATGAGAGTTTTGTTTTTCACCATCTGAAGTTTTCAAATACTGACAAAGCAGCTCATTACTTCATTTCAGTCATCAATCCTAAATCTGGGTTTCCATGCTCATAGCTTATTCGTTTTTTATCAATAGTAGCAATTAGTTGCTTTCAAATCTGAATTCTTTCATGTTAAAATTAGAGCTACCGCGTTCGTAAAAAACGTAAATCGTTCAGATAACAAAAAGACTTGATATTAGTTGTCAACATACTGTTATCATCAGATTCACCATCAAAGACAAATAAATTATATATATGTTTATGTCGTGCCGAATAAAAAGAATCTCAAATTGCAAAAGTCAACATTAACTGTTATGAATATTAGCAAGCTTGCAACAAAATGGGACAGCTGCCTGATAATAGGGTCATTTTAGAAGATTTAGTAAAAGTTAAAGAAGAAATAATTCGTATATTAATACAGTAAAGTAGATACGTATGTATGTTTTGTTAGTATACATAATCAATCCCACGCTTTCCACAACTACATTCAAATAAATGTGAAAACGTACACATCCATTGATATTTCGTGCGGTGCAGGGGGCATACAGTGTTCCCACAGGAGAACTATCGTCACAGAAAATAGTACACTATACAAGAATTACTATTCTATTCAATTAAAATGCTGATTCATTGTGAAGGAAAACGATATCTATGCCAGTGAACGACAATAAATGAAGCCAAAACTTTACTTGTTTCAATCAGTATTTAACTTAACTAAGGCAGTGTCCATTCCAAAGATGCATGTTTGGAAGGGGCCGGACTTTATGGTGCGTAGAGCAGCCTGCCATAACTGTCATGTAAATTAATTTCCCGTCCGTCGTACGAAACTACGGCTTCGAATCCTTTCGGTTACTTCTTTTAGTGTTGCCAATTTAGATATTTGATATCTAAATTTGGATCTATAATTTTCGATAAAAGATCTATAATCTGTAGCTTTTTAAAAATGTATTTTTATTAGATTTCTGGAGAACCGCTGATCCAAAAGTTGAGTAATGATAGTGTGGGAATGATTACATAAGTAGAAGAAATAGTTAAGTAATGATAATATGGAAATGATTACATAATTAGAAGAAAGAGTTAAGTAATGATTAGTGTTGGAATGATTACATAATTAGATGAAAGAGTTAAGTAATGATTAGTATGGGAATGATTGCATGAGTAGAAGAAAGAGTTAAATAATGATTAGTGTTGGAATGATTACATAATTAGAAGAAAGAGTTAAGTAATGATTAGTGTGGGAATGATTGCATGAGTAGAAGAAAGAGTTAAATAATGATTAATGTGGGAATGATTACATAAATAGAAGAAAGAGTTAAGTAATGATTAGTGTGGAAAGCATTGCATAAGTAGAAGAAAGTGTTAAGTAATGATTAGTGTTGAAATTACATACGTAGAAGAAAGAGCTATGTAATGATCAGTGTGGGAATGATTACATAAGTAGAAGAAAGAGTTATTCCGCCTCCACAAAACCGATAGTTACTCAAGAGAAATATTTTTTAAGTCCGGTTGTCTTAGGTTGATTGCAGTAAACATCAATCCGCGAGCATCTTCTATGGCCAGCATTTTATCTTTATTAAGACGATTTTCCGTCGTATTGGCAATCCGATTGAAAAAACAAAACTTCAAAAATTGTTGGAGTTCTTTTGTGTTAAGTCCTCTGTTTATTCATTCTGAATAGCCTTTCAATTCATGTAATATGCTTTATTTTTCCCAAAATCTAAAGCTATCGATTTGTAATCCGACATAATTCTTTCAAATTCTTTTGCCCCATTTCTGTCTTCATTCTTCTCCGTCTTTATTCGACGAATTCATGTTTTATTGGACGTCTTCAATTCATAACGATAAGAGGTTCTTGTATTATTCCGAGCGATTACATCTGGTTTATCCATCAACGAGTTTAATACTTGAGTCGACCTTATTTGAACAATGACCATATAAGCAGTATTTAGAACAAATGAAATGTACAATAACTCTACATTATAGGCTATCAGTCTAGATTGATCTCAATGCAAACACTAACACCGACTCTTGTGTTTTACTAAAAAGAAACGTTATACTCTAACCAAAATGAAACGAAAGTCAAATCAATAATCGTAGATTGATTGATTGATTTGTTTAGCGGCTCATCAACCCTTGATGGGTCATTTAATGCCGAAGTCGGTTTAAAATTGCGACTTGCGACTTTGGTGAAAGGTTGTTTTTTGTTTTTTAAATAGTGTCTTGCGACTTTAGTGAACGGTTATCTTTTTAAAAATAGAGTCTTCCAACTTTGGTGAAAGATTATTTGTTTTTAATTAGAGTCTTGCTACTTTGGTGAAAAAACAGGTGTTTGGGGTGGGGGATTACCCCTCTGCAGGAGATGCATTCGGTGTATTCTAGGCCCCAGCCGACAGGGCTGAATAATCGTAGAAAATCGAAGGATGCCTTTAAGCGACTGAACACACCAAAGACAACAAAATTGGCAGTCGTTCAATAATCAAAGAATCGATCAACTTTCTAGCGTCCTCTTATTATTTTATTTGGACTGGGCAAAGATTCCATACTAATTTTGACCTTTTATTCTATTACTATCGACAGAAGTAGGATTGTTTTTTCCAGCAATCTTTTGACTAAACCAGAAAGAGGAGTTCTTTTCTAGAGTTTTCAGAAGGGTCATTAACATTCAAATAGTTCGATTGAACCCCTTCTTGTTGTTTGAGAAAGGCGACCACTTTCCTCACTGGGAGGAAGTCCAGATTATAGACAGAGAACACTGTTAGAAACAGAGAAAGATCAAAGGGGCAGCTCATATCAACATGTCGACTGAATGCATTAGTCAGACAAGTACGGAGTTCAACCCGATGTGGCTTCCGCTGCTCAACAGGCCCAAACCCGACAAGACAAGGACAAAGAAACACCCGAATACTACGTTATAAGGATTACCTCCTTTGAAATTGAAAATTAAAAACTTCTGTTTACTCAATCACATATTTCTCATTACGATGTATCGCTTCTGTCTTCCTTTACCATCATACTCGCATCGCAACAGAGGATCCTACTAGTAGTCTTAAGAGCATTATCTCGTACATATCTCTTGTATGTGACTTACCTGGATCTGCCAAAGATTATCGTTAAGCCCAGTTTTTATAGTGCCCAGTGCTACAATATGACAAATATTACTGTTTTCGTCTCTGCGTCCCACATTCCCATTCTTTAAATCCCAACATTTAAAATTTAAAAAGATATATAAATGTAGATCATCTGGTACAGAAAATAAATTAATAGGGCAGTTTTGGGAGTTATCAGCTGAAATATATAGAAGAATTTAGTTTAAAAAATCAAATGTGCCTGGTAAATGTTTCTCTGTACTGATAAGCTTGTAAATCCTTTTATTAAGTTTCATACATTTTTATCATTTGAATTAATGTGTATTTTAATGTTTAATACGTATTTTAATGTAAATTGTATACGGAGATGCCAATAATGGCTTTTTCATAATAAATAAATAAATAATCTTTTCTGTGGACTCTCTATACATATTTGCCTAATTCATTGGAATCCCGAAAGCCTCCTCTCCATCGTCCTCTCCCCTGATTACGTGGTGGGGTACCTTCTCCCCGATTGTTCTCTACAGTATCTCTTCGTTGAGAAGATTTTCAGGGGTTTGGGACTTGGTTTCTTGCTGACTGAGAGCAACTGACTTCTTGTTAGAAGATTTTTAGCTTTGCTGTTTTTGTCTTGTCAACTTCTTTTTTAACAGTGTCTTTCTTTTTTACTTTGGCCTCGGCCTGCTGACGAATGATGTCCATCGGATCATTATTTTCGTTAAGGAAAAGCGCATGCTTGTTAGAAACTTCTATGCCGTATTGCTTTTGATTTGATGAGGTTTGCATTGTCTAGGATCGCAAAATTGGGCAATCAGTCCTTCTGTGGGCTTGCCTTGCATATTGGCTACTTACTATCCACCTCCTGTTCTTGAAATTGTATTCGGTCTACTTGGATTTCCATCGGTTGGTCTTAGGCAGCAGGAAGTAAACCTTCTGGTTCCCTTTTGAAGGCAGCATCTTAAACCTATTCAAAGGCTGCTCCTTTGTCAATATTTACCAAGCTTAGCGCAGTACATTAAGTGAGGAGCGCCAGCTTACCTTGAAAATCAGCATTCAAAATACTTGGTTTTGTCAGGAATTTAGCCTTAATTTCTGAGACGAGGTTGAAACAAATGATAAAAACAAAACAAAAACCTTTCAAGTTTTGATATTTCTAGTTTTTACCAAAATTCAGAATTTGAGACGCTGATTGATGCACAATGAAGAATGTCTGTAGAATAACTTTGGCTATTTTTCTCTATCTTTCTCACTCTTCCATTTGACCACCAACACTTATAGAGGGCCTAGTTGCTTGAAATATTGAGGGCTGATAACCAAAAGTGAGTATGTCCGTTTTTGGCGAAAATGGATCCAGTCCACCAAACATTTTGTTGTCCCTTTTGTTACGTCTGTCCGAAGTGTTTATGTCCATATCGTATTGGAAGGGGTCGTTTAAGATCATTATAAAATGTGTGTATGTCCAACTGACCCAACTGACTGTTCCCAACCAGAACTGACTGTGTCTCATTTGGGCAATTCTTGAACAATTTGAATAAACCCCCTTCTGGTTGTCAACCCTTGCTGTCATCATTTGGTCCCATAAATAGTTATTTTATGGCCACCATAGTCAGCAAAGTCACATGTTATTTGTTTGTTAAATTTAAATACTGAACTTCCAACTTCAAAAAAAAGAAAGGATATGAGGTTAGGTAAAAAACAAACTTCCGAAAAAAGTTTTATTAGAATATGAGGTTAGGTAAAAAAAAAAACAACTTCACAAAGAAGTGTTATCAGAATATGAGGCTAGGTAGAAAATCAACTTCCAGAAAAAAAGTGCTATCAGAATATAAGTCAGGTAAAAAACTAACTTCCAAAAGAAAATGTTATCAGAGCCAAAAATTGTGATCAAAACAACATGTTCTCTAATGATGTCATAGAAATATTAGGATCCAGTTCTGCATTGTAATTGTATAGTAAATTGAACGCCCTACTAAAACATAATGTAACGGTTGAAAATCACCCGGATTTGTTTTATTCTCCAAGTTAGAATATCCTGAAGATGCCGGACTAAAAGAATGCTGTTTGCCATGTGTCATTACTGTATCACACACACACACACACACACACACACACACACACACACACACACACAAGCATTATTATAAAGATTTTCATTGATTCTTTTTACAATATAAATAAGGTTATCACGATCAATTGGGTATTAGTTGCGGCCAAACTTCCCAGTAACTATTCAATCCAAATGCTTCAACTTGACTCTTTCTTTTCTCAACTCTGCTCCTGTTTTAAAACTATATTAGGTTGGTGCAAAAATAATCGATTTTTCACCATCAACCTTAAAGCAATATATCTCAGCTTAGAATAAAAGTTATTAATCGAAATAAGAACATTCAGAATCAACTAGAAACAAGTCCACTTCTTCCGGAAGCATAGAATTCTGGTGTCCTGGAATCAATTAATTATTCGAATGCGGTTTTAACTGCAGTTTGGTTGTTGAAGACCATCCCTTGTGGGAGGTGGACGAAATGCTTGAAAAGGTGGTAGTCGGTCCGAGAGAGGTCTGGTGAGTAAGCTACGTGAGGCGGTGTTTCGTAGCCTAGTTCGTTCAATTTCTGCAGGGTCAGTCGCGTGACATGCGGTCGGGCGTTGTCATAGATGAGAATTGGTCCTTTTCGATTGACCAATGTCGGACGTAAACGTTGAAGTTCTTGGTGCATTGTGTCGATTTCCTAATGTGACCATTTTCTATTTCAAAGTGTCCAGAAGAAATCTGACCAACGACTCACCGCTTTATATATGTTAAGTGCCGAGTTCTTTGAGAACTGAAGGTCATCCATATATTGGCTAGTTATAATTTTCCATTTTGTGTCTGAAAATGAACGCCACTTTAATTCGATTGATACTAAAGACGATTTTTATGTTTTACTCTCGCAATCGAAAGGAATGTTTGAATTCACTCAGATCTTCTACAAAGAAAACGCGATTGTTTTTACAACTTTACAAGTTCTACTAATGATATTTAGTTGCACATATCATAGCTAATTCAGAATGCTTCTAACAGGATGTACATTATGTCCCTCTCTTCTGATTTTCATCAACACAATAATCAATAAGTTGTGTCGGACGGTTTACAAAAGGAAATCTTTGGCAAAAGAAAATATAGAGAAACATTTTGTCCTCGAAGGCTGGTGGAACATGTTTTATTTGAAAGATTTATTAATATTATACAATAAGAGGGTTCAAATATATCAAATAGTATAGAATAAAAGAATTCAAGGCTTAATTCGGGTCTTCTTTTGTGAGATGGAACCAGAGGAATTAAAGATAAGGAATAAGAGAGATTAGGTTAGTAAGTTAATCCGTCTATCTGCAGTTGCTGAAGAAAACAAAATGTTCATTCTTTTAAAAAGAATTTTGAAGAATAATGCTGAAAGTTTCTGGAAAGGTCTGTAAAGTTTTGGTACCAAGAATGAAATATTACGAGTTCATGAAAAGGTGTATAGATGTATGTACGCCATGTATGTACGCCAATCGTTTATCTCAAAGAGGTTGGGTTTTTAACTTCTAGAACAGCTGATAAGAGAAAAAATTGTTCGAATTATGAATAAAGTGCCATATTTAGTCCAGTTTTTACAAATGGTGTCCTAATTTGATAATCTGAATCTTGCCATTTTCTTTCGTTGGTTTTTTCCATACATTTCTGTATTTGCTCCTGTCTGTCCACGCGATATTTCCAAAACTGGAATTGTGTGGACGGGTGTGCAATAGGCTACGAAAGAAGTGATTAAATTATTGGACGGATCCATGCACAATAACTTAGTCATAATCGAAAGAGATGTACATTCACAGTCGTCCATTTTGAATGTCAAAATGGCTGCCCTTAAAGTTCATAGAAAAACTGGCAACAACCTTTTTCTTAATTTGGATGGTTTTTAGATATGATTTAACCTGGTTGCCAAGATTCTACCCAAAATAAATGATAACTCAAAGAATGTGCCAGAACCTGATATACTAATTTCAACATTTTCAGAAGATTTGGTCTGTAAAATTAACACATTTGTTTTGCTGAAATAGGTAAGATCCAGAGTGGGCTCCCCTTTCTATCAAGTTAGTACATGATATAGTTCTTCTAAAATTAAAATGAGACTTTCTTCAAAAAGTGAAAATGTGCGGGTCTTAACAGCTGGACTATTCTGCTTAAAGAAGTTGTTTTTTAACGTCTGACTAAGGAGGCTGGGTTTTTTAACGTCTGCCCAA
>VCCN01005665.1:1316520-1327326 GCA_006491835.1 Architeuthis dux | reverse complement strand
GAATTTCTACTTAAACAAGACTACCCTCTATCCTTAATTAAAACTAGAATTGAAAAGGCCACAATATTAGATAGACAACAATAGCAGAAAACACTAAACCTAACAAAACAAACATTATCCCTTTCGTTAACACACACAATCCTTTAAAACCTAATATCTTCAAAGAAATATAGCTAGACATCCGCATCCTAAAAAGAGACACACATATGACAACATTCTAATTAATTCCTCAATAATCACTAGCAAACGCCAAGCCCCAAATTTAATAAAACTACTTACAAGAGCCACATTCACTGAAAAAGCAGAAACAGAGTATAACTAAATGCAATCAACCTAACTGTGATCTGTGTACATTTAATAGAAGGAAATAAATATACCTTCAAATGTGGCACACTATGTTAAATCCAACATCTACTGTGACGTTAAAAACATTATTAATGCTATCACCGGCCGAGGTTGTGACAGGAAATATATAGGTGAGACATCGATCCTTTGAAATAGGATTACTCTACATAGGCAACAAACAGAGACCCTTCCACACGCATTCTTCAAGTCAGCAAACACATAGACGAATGTTCTTTTCTGCAACCAGAATCTTCGGTTTTTCCCTTCTATAAAATGAACACGGACAATATTCTCCAAAGAAAAAAAGGAATCACATTTTATTAGGATCCTAAAACACGCTCTAAATCAACAATCGTAGGGACTTCCATTTACACTACATAATTTCAAAAAACGCAGACCCGCCCTACATTTTACAACCCAATATGTCCATCATATATCCCCTCTCTCTCTCCTATTATAAACAAAATCTCTTTAACTCTCCTCAATTATGGAAAGAGGTTTTTGTAAACTGCTAAGCTAATCAACTGGGGTACATATTTCCTATATATATTTTTTATTGTATGTATTCTTTTATTATATGTATTTTTTTCCTTTGATTGATTAACTGTTTTGTGTCAGTTTGGCCCCTTTAAATCTTATTATTTTTATTATTAATTCTTATTTTTTATATATTCTTTAATACTTTTCAATTGTTTAATTCCTTATTCCAGCTCTCTCTAAAAATTATAGATACTTTCCTAATAAACTAATGTAATTCAATCTCAATTCAATAGCACACACTTAATATAAAAATATACCCAAAGCATAAAATCAGGATCCTCGCTCCCCCCTCTCATAAACTACATTCAAATAGCAAGCACCTGGCAAAAACAATAATCCCCATGGGAGATCTACAATTTAAACCAGGATATAGCTGTGGCCTTACAAAAGGAATGCATCCCTCAAACACAGATCTCAAATTACGGACAGTACATTATGATGACCAACCAATGACACTGGGGCTGACCTACCAGAACACCCACTATAAATAAGCCCAGTATAGCAGAAGTTTTCAAAGTTGAAACCGGTAAAGGCTAATAATAATAATTATTTTTTATGTCAAAACACCAAAAAATAAAAACTTCTATGCCATAAACCAAAGCTATTCTTTTTTTCCAATTTTTTAAAACCTTTAACAACCCTATTGCGATTTCTACCCCTCTCTCTCTCTATTATTATTATGATGTGGTATTTATAATAATAGTGTTCAATATTTATTAAAATAGAGCTTGTATTAGAGCTTGTCGAATACCAGATTTAAAATCAAATATAACAATCATAAAATATTTAATAATATAAAATATAGTAACAGCACATCTTTGTCCTAATATGTCTGGACTTTGAAAAATGAAAACATAACACCTATCATCAGATGGGAATTTATTACCACAAACACAGCCAAAAGAACTTCTATTTATGTTTGGGAAAGAATGACATATTATTGAATTTCCAAATGAACAACTTCTTTTAAATTGAAGAAATGAATTGGTGGCCAAGTGCAGCCACAAACAGAATATTTATTAAAATATTTTGATAACAATAAACTAGACGACAATTTTAACTACTACTATATATAAATCGTTTACACAAACTACACTTAGTACCATTTTTTATTTTAACACCATATCTAACTTACATAATTTAGTTACATATTATATAAATTCAGACCGCTGGTGTAGGAAACAGAAAAGAATCAGGGTATATATAAAATCAAGTATAAATCTTTAAGATCATTACTCACCTGAATATTCACTAATAGGTGTGAAACAAATTTGTTGCAAGGACTCCATAAACTTATATATATATATGAATATATATATATGCACACACACACACACACACACACACACATATATATACATATATATATGCATAGATAGATATCATGGCTTCGATTCGCAAACGAAGATTTAGCAGACGATTCCACGTTTACTGGCAGGTTCGCCGATGGCTGGTGAGACCCGGACGGGAGAGCTATGTTTTTCACAGCGGCTACAGGAGAAGATCTGGCAAACGAAGGGAGCTCCGGCTTTGGGACGTTGTCTTCTTTCTTCTGCTCTAGGTCTGCGGTTTGCTTAAGTTAAAGAAGACCTTATGGACTTTTTAAAGGAGTCCCTGTATCCAGGGGCGTCCGCTGCCACTTTTCCAGGGGGGGGGCAAGAGGGGACTCTTACAGCATAGCTTCAATGTTCGATGTTTGTGATGAAGACACTTCAGTGCACATTGCGAATAATGCAACGTATATATATGAATCCATTTCTCCCTGTGCTCTGTCTCCTTGAGGGAGAGAGAGAGAGAGAGAGAGAGAGAGAGAAAGAGAGAGAGAGGGGGTGAGCGAAAGGAAGAGAGAGAGCGCGATAAAAGTGAAACAGAGAGAGAAAAAGGTGAGAGAGAGAGAGAGAGCGACAGAGAGAGATATGTTAGCGAGAAAGAGAGAGAAAAGCGGGCAATAGACAGAGAGATGAGCGAAAGAGAGATAGGGGTGAGCGAAAGAGAATGTAAGATAGAATAAAGGTAAGCGAAAAAGAGAGAGAGAGGGGGAGAGAGAGAGAGTGAGCGAAAGGAAGAGAGAGCGCGATAAAAACGAAACAGAGAGAGAAAAAGGTGTGTGAGAGAGAGAGACAGAGAGAGAGGTGAGCGAGAAAGAGAGAGAAATGCAGGAAATAGACAGAGAGATGAGCGAAAGCGAAAGAGAGGGAGAGAGAAAGGTGAAAGAGATGAGAAAGACATATATAGAGAGATAGAGAGAGATAGAGAGAGAGAGTATTGTTCACTCGATGAAAGACTTTTGAACCTTTCAATGTTTGTATACATCTTTGTAGTTTGATTACCATTGCATTCCAATTCAAGCTTTAAAAGGTGAGCAAGAAACAAATATGCCTGAGTGGACAGCCGCTAACAACCGACAAATTAACTGCACCCCTTTTCCACCCGGCCTGAGACAGATATCAATATCACACCCACACTCATAAAACCAAGTTAGTTGTTCTTTTTGCTCATGCAAAAAAAAAAGAAGAAAATACAGCATATTCTAATAGAATATTTTATTTAAAAGAAAAACATTGCAATGAAAGTATTTTCTCTGGCTTTCAATGACCCTAAACCGCCTTTAAGTTAAATTGTGTATTTCACCATATGAGGTTAATGCAAAAGTTTCCAGTAATTTCTTATCAAGTCGTTTGTCTAATGCTACAGACGACATAACTCGTCTTAGCAACCTACCCAGAACAAACATGTTCTTTGAACGTTCATGTAACGTTTGCACAAACATTGAGTGAGGACAAGTACTGTTTGTTTGCAAACGTTCCACAAACAGTTGCAAACAGCCAACTGTCATAAAAAACAGTTACTTAAGATTTGTGTACAAACGTTTATTGGGTGTTGTACATAAACAAAACATGTACAGTTTAGCCACCTTCTCAAATCACAATACAAACAACCCAAACATTATACAAACGGTTACAAATGGTAGACGTTTGGCTGATGATTGAAAACGGTTGGTTCTGGGTGGGAAGTCGTCGGTCCAGTGCCACGGATGGGTTAACTCGTCTCATGATAGTGTGTTATTCTTTTGCAAGATGGCAAAATACCACTCGTAAGTGTAAAATATGTTTACAAAATGCAAAACGGTGAGAGAGTAGATACGAATGTCCTGAATATAAGTTGGCCTTATGTATAGATCCATGTTTTAAGATATTTCATACTCGTTTGAATTATTAAAATATTTTAACACATTTATGTATAATTTACATTTATTAGATATTCTGTTGTACATATTAGTTGGTGTGTATAAAAATAAAACCATTTAAAACATGCAATGAAGACTTTCTATTTTCATTAATTTTCATGAGAAAAACCCAGTACGGGGATTACGAAGTTAAAAAAATATATTCCTCAGCCGACAATCAAAGTTAAATCAATGGTTCCCAAACTATGCACGGCGGCACACTGGATGTAGCTATGTGCGCCGCTAAAAAGTATATAAAGTTAAAAGAGTTACTAAAAAACGAAAACTCGTTCATAACTTTTATTTATATTCACTATTCTACATTCAATTGAAAAATTGCTTATATCATTTTGTTTAGTGCGACAGCCCTATTATGTGCGCGAACCTCGTTTCACTGTATTTCAGTTGGTTTCGGTGCGACCCGAGCAAGAAAAGGAAGAGTTAAATGAAGAAGATAAAAAGGGTGGTGGGGACATTAGCAGATTTCTTGGTAAGGTCGTTCGGTTGGTGGCTAAAGAAAGAGTTTCTTGCTGTGCCCAGCGTTGTATGGAAAAGATAACTTCGTTACGCTTCGGAGAGGTTAGGAATTTCTCCATTTAGGAAGTTTTTATTAAAATCTTAAATCATGAACAAAAGTAGCATTTTTTTTTATCATTCTACAACCTGCTCTTTTATTCCTATTTTTTTCGTTTTTCTAAAAACAGAATTTTTTGGGACAATTTCGTGCCGTGTCTGTTATTAACCAGTTTTACCGTTTCTTTGAGTTAGGGTGTAGATAGATGTACATATTTATTCATTAACAAATATAGATAATATATATAATGTCATAGGTTGATGGCCTGCCAACACGTCATGGCCCAGCGCGGCAGGATAAGGCCCATCACCCCACATGTCCCAACAGATCTTAAAGGCTGATAATAAAAAATAGGTTGTGCAAAAGTTTCAAGCAATTTTTTGACAAAATATTTTATTTATATTAGGTTATCCCACATGAAATGGCCATTTATGAACGGAAAAATAAAAGCATCTTAAAAATGTAAACAGGCCTGGTTTATTGATCAAAATAAACTCCATTTGATTCAATAAGTTTTCCCCATCGGGTTTCAAGTCTAAAGATTCCTTCTCTATAGAAATTAGTGACGTTTGAAGCCAACAATTAATCAAATTCTGTCATTATCGTTTCTTTGTTGGAATACATATTATTGCGTAGAAAAAGTTCAAGGTGCCGAATAGGTGATAATATGTCAGAGATAATCCTGGTGAATATGGAGGATGATCTAAGATTTCATAATTAAGTTGCTTTTAGTGAGTTTGAACTCATGCAAGAATAATTGTCTAATTTTCTTTGAGGACAGCATCTAAATAAGTGATATGATGAATCATAAGATACATATTTAAAAGAAAGCTAATGTCGTATAATCAGTTAAATATGTATAACTACATTCCTAGCAAGAAGAGATGACAATAGATGAGGGAAAGGACTAACCGATTGGTGCCCATGGGACAGACAACGCAGTAAGAAAAGACCAGACACAAGATGGAGGGACGAGATAGAAAGGTTTGCCGGTAGGACGTGGCAGAGGTTAGCACAATCTAGGTCGTCATAGAAGGAGATGGGAAAGGCCTTTGCCCAGCAGTGGACTTATAACGACTGCTGCTGCTGATGGCATTCTCTGCTTCAGAATCTGTCAAAATCGCAATTGTAAAGACATATTCAAAAAGCAAAACGACCATTTAATGTGGGACAACCTAATATAAATCCATAGCAAGTGGAACATTACACAATCAAAATGGATATTATCAGGTATTATTTATGACCAAACTCAACAGCAATGAATCTCTGTTGCCAAAAATATTTTTTCGTAATGTTGTACTCATCTTTGGACGGCAACATATTCATTTTCATAGTTTGGTCATAAATAATACCTGATAATATCTGTTTTTATTGTGTAATGTTCCACTAGAAATAATAAAATCCTGCTATATTTGGTTTAGAAGAAAATTAACATTCTATAAAATAGTGGTAGGGGTGTACTTATTTATGGGTGATATTGTATATATAAAATTAAGTGAATCCTGCCGTGATTCGAACGTCCGACCTGGACATAAGAATGCAAATGACGTATCCGTTAGGTCACCGTTATGCTGTTTGACTATAGGCTGAAATTAACTTGCAAATACTAAGTTACTAAGTTTGTTTTTATGTTTGCAATTTCTTGAAATAGTCATTTATATTTCTCTTTTCCAAATAATACTGGCAATTTTCCAGGGGGTGCAAAAGGATATATTTCCGGGGGCGAGGGGCTCAGAAGGATATATTCGATGACGGCTTACTCTTTATTTCCGATTGCGCTATTATGATCAAGTCAAAATTTGTAGGACCTTGTAGGACATATTCTGAAAGAGCACTGAGGATCAGAAAACTTCTATTTTCTTAATAGCCCAAAGGAATCAAAAGTTATCCAAAGACAAAGTTTCGAAATTGGAAAGTAATTTTAGAATTTTAATTAGAAGTGTATAAATTGTCTGCACGTGACAATGATTTTGTTCTTTGCTTAGTATAGTGATACACATAATTTACAAATTCTGGAATCTTTTTGAGTAGATTACTTATATTACTTTATTATTATAAATGAGTAGAGTAAATGAGTTGTAGTACTTTTCCAGGGGGGCGAAAATGCACCCCCTTACGGACGCCCGTGCTAATGCGAACTCATAAATGAAACTCATTTAAAACAACGAAAACTAAATTTAACATTATAACAGGGCAGGCGTCCCTTAAAAATTTAAAAATCTATCACCGTTTATTAAATCTTTGTTTTTTTAACTAATAGCTAATTTCATTATTATAGGGATTTTAAATTCATAGAAGAAAAATAAAAATAAAATGCAATAACATTTTTTTTTACATACGGTGAATGGGAACAGCTTTTCTCCTGTCAACTTTATATCCATAACAAACTGTTTATCTCCCGGTCGGAATTCGAATCACAGCAGGATCTATTCAAGTTTTATATATCTGTTTGCTTTAGCGTAACCATTTACAAAACACCAACAAACAAACAAAAAAGTGAAATGGGCTTTCATATTATAAGATATATATACTTTATATCATGTGCATGTGTGTGTGTTTATATTTTGTGTCTCAGGAATTTTAGACCCCATACAGGTGGCCGTCTGTTCCCCTGAGGCAAGTTGAGGCTATGATTGTTAGTTTTCTCGCGGGGGTCATTAGAATTAGACGGTCCAAAGCAGTTAGCAACAGCCTGACATGCTTGAGTGACGGTGTAAGTGAGTAGGGGAGTCAGTGGGCCCACCAACCAATGTTAACAAAAACGGAAAACATCTCATTGAATCTCATTGAAATTCACTGAGAACTTTTGGAGATTGTGTGAACAAACAAATAAACAAACAAACTGACAGACATGGGTGAAGACATAACCTCTGTCTAAATCCGTTGGAAGATGTAATAAACTGACTTAAAACACTTGTAAAATCTCCTTTCATGCAAGCCTAACCTCTTTCTCTCTCTCTTTGTATTCTCACAGATTTTCGCCACCAGATGCATTTCTTTTACAACGTCTCATTTCTGGAACCCAACGAACGTATCTTACAAGCCGAATTTCATTTATTCAAGCTGAGGCCAAAGAATTCCCAACCGAAGAAGACCAACAACCCTCACTTGATTTCGGTGAGTCTAAATAAGGTTTTGGCATTGCTTAATAACAAAACAGATTATTGTTTCAAGATGAAAGAGAGGGAATACCTCCACCAATCTCTACAAACTGAACAATCAGGTTACAGATCCAAATCGTGTTCAGTGACGAAAATGTGTAATGATTATTCATCATCATCCATTTTAACCTTGATTATTTCCCTTAAGTAAAGCGCGTCAGTCTCTTAAGAGATACCTTCTAATGGAGTATACACCCGGTGAAGAACCTGGTTTCTGTTACATGCGTTAGCTTAGTGATCCTTGCAAGTTTCTAAGTCTGGTCGAGACCAGGACTTTATTCTTACAAGTTTTTATGACCACACCCTTAGCAGGATGCAAGTCCACTGAAGGGACACTCTCAACCTAATCACACAGATTAGAGTGTACTCAATTAGCTACTGAGTGAACAGGGAAAATGAAGATTTTCCCACGCTCATACCGGGTATTGAACCCGGTACCATCTGCATGTGAGGCAGACGTGCTAACCATTACACCATCAGAGTGGACTTGTTTCCCTTAGACTGAGTAAATCTGTCACCACTGTCTTATTACACCCGAACATCCGAAAGTTGTACTCTCTCGCAATGTTAATAAAATCGAAAAGAAATTCCTGGACCCGTCCTAAAATTAATCAGTCATTTCTTGGCCCGTGGCCCACACTTACGCAACATGTTATTGATATTAATTGAGCATTTTTGGAGATATTGTATGAAAAAACAAACAGTCAAACACACAAATAGAAGGGCAGACAAACGTGGGTGAATACATAAGCTCTACTTTAGTATTACACAAGGGGCCTCACATTAAACCGACCTTGTATCACATTTTCCCTCGTAGGCAAATACATACGTCTTTTACGTGCTAACTTAATGTAGCCTTTTCTTGAATGAGAGATAGACAATTAAGCAACCACCAACCACAGAAACTGTTTTAATGTCTCACCCTACAGTAATAGATAGTCTTTGTGAAAAATCGTAGTTGATACTCATATTAACATTACAACTCTTCCTCGGAAACGCTCCCTTATTCTTGCGAAAGAGTGAATGCTGTTTTGTTAAGTAATAAAATGTTATAATGGTTTGTTACATTATTTGGAAAGGTTTACCTTCGTTTCTGAGTACGAATTTTGTTAAGAAAGTGTTTGTGATCGACCGTAATATCTGATTATGGTCGACTTATTTTGAAAGCGTTTTAAAGTGACATTTAATCGCTAATGTTGTGGCCATCTTGGCTAGAATCTTAAATAAAGCTGTCCTCTAAAAAAAACTCTATAGAATCAGGACACAATGCTAATAAATTAATTTTATGGGGGGGGGGGAATCCATAATGGGAATTGCATTTGATTCTAAACAGACATTTAGTTGTATTTTTATCTTTAAGGATTTAACGTCACAATTCCCCACCGACTGACACCCATTAACAAAAGAAAAAAAAGAAATCAAATTCAGCAATGGGGTTGTACTGCGTAAAATGTAAAATTCATGGTGATTCACGATTTAGGGTTAGTTATCGAGATGGATTTAGGTAGGGGTATCATTTGCAATTGTAAAACTGTCTATTCTTTTGTTGCATGGGCTTGTACGACATGACGTGTCAATCTCACGACGATTCCTAATTTGGTTTTCTCAAGATGGATTTAAGTAGGTGTGTACTATTTCTTTCTTTTTTGTTATCTCGTAACATCAATTTGGCATTTGGAATAGGAATTGCTAATGAACGAACAATGCAACAGTGATTTTAGATGATGAGAATATTTAGTCTCGAAGAAGACCCACAAACGTCAGCAATTGAAAAAGAAACGTGGCAGATAACCCGAGAACAAGAATTCGAGTTCTTTCAATAAACTTTGGAGCTTCTTTTATTGCTATGTGGGAGTTGGAGAATAAAAAGAAAAAGAAACATAAAAATTCCAGATGGTGGATCTAAAGCTCGAACCCATGTTTCTCTTTTTACAAACATGGCTAGTTAAACAATTTTCTAACCACGTGGTGTTCCGTGTTAATCTTTCAACCAAGTGCTTCGAGGCGAGCTGTGAAACGTCGCTTTTAGCAATTACGAATGAAGAGTTCAGGCGTGTTCTAGCCACCTCTGGCACCCAGGCGCTCAGCGTGTTTCTCAAAGATTCAAGGAGACCAATGGCGTCCCATCCGCAAACATGGTGGCTATAAAAGCACGTGGAGATAGTATAGCGCTTATAAATGGTAACCAAATCAAATTACCTGATTTCTGCAAAGATACAAATTGTATTTTGCATCAGAAAATCAGAAAGTTGTGCGCATGACTGCTTATTTGAAACAACAACAACCAATTTCGAAAATGTTTCATTATTTGTGATGAAAAAAATAGACCCATTCTGACAACTGTTAATGCATATTTTGATTTAAAAAATGTGTTTTTGTTTGAAATATCGTATTTTACTTTTATCTGTCGAAATCCGATATTTCAGAACCTAAAATATTGTCAGCACACCGTGAGTCGGATTTAAAGCTTTTTTTATATAGAATTCTGTTCAGGTAGGGACAATTTTAGTGCAAGTCAAGTAGATACGCCCGACTATCTACTTTTGTTCGCAGTTACTTTTTTACACACCATAAAACAGATCCTAGAGAGCGACATAATGGCCTGAGACGCCCTCTATTGATAGGCTAGGTATTAAAGAATAGACAACCATTGACAAGACATATGATAACGTTAGGTCTCTTTCAGTACCCTTTCTCTTAATTACATTCTGGGTTTTGATGCTTGCTTCTTTTCTTTTTAAGGGTTCTAATTTTTTTAGATGGATTCAGATAGGTTATATATCACCATCATCATCATCATCATCATCATCATCATCATCATCATCATCATCATCATCATCATCATCCGTCATAAATCCACTGCTGGACAAAGGCCTTTCCCATCACCTTCTCCCGACGACCTCAATTGTGCCACGTCTTACCGTCAAATCTTTCTATCTCATCCCTCCATCTTGTGTCTG
>VCCN01005665.1:1112666-1124413 GCA_006491835.1 Architeuthis dux | reverse complement strand
AATGTTTTTCTTACTGTCTACTAAAATGAGAAGGTTTCGTAAAATTAGACATTGGTCTGCGACGGATTCCGGAACACGCACATTTCTAGGATCGTGCAGATGTCATACTACACACAGTTTTAGTAGTGTATTGAATAGATCATTTTAAATCAACTGCATTTTCCCAGGCCAGTCCGTATTCTTCTCAAATGATCAAGATAATATTGTTTTATTTTGAACTAACACCTTTTTTTATTTCAAATCCCAGCAAAGACACGTCTTCAGTGAGTGTGATCTTCATCTTCCGTGGCACTGACGATGCTGCAGATTTGCCACACATGGTGGAAGATAACATCAGACAATACGCTCCAAAGACTAATGCTACCAAAGATGACAATGCCAGACAAATAGGACAGACCATTATTTGGCTTAACAGTTCCATGGTCAGTCTTCATGCAGCCAATGTGTCAGACTGGACAACACCAATGCCAACCACCACCACGGAGATGACAACTCCAGACTGGTCACAAATCGGAGGTAGATCTCGCTATTGCAAAATTACTATACACTTATGTTTTCGCTTGAACTAACTAATGGTTCTGTTATCTTGTCGTATTGTATATTGAATATATTTACAACTATTTTATTGAATATTACGTCGTCGTTATCAGCTTGACCATTGCTGGACGTTGCTGTAAATTGTCAGCACGTTCCTGATACACAGTTTCCACTAAAATCAGTCCCTATGTCCAGAAGATTGATGTGCGTCATCGCAGTATAATTTCTATTATTCACATAGACCGCTGTCCTGGTTGATTATAGCTCCTGATACCAAGGTACCAAAGCAACCGTACTACTACCCAAAGATAGTAGCCAAGGGAGATAGTATGTTACAGTTATAAATTAAGATATTTCTTGAGAATATCATATGTTATCTAAATGATATGACTTTTTTAATGTGATGCCAAAAGCTCACCGTTCACTGAGACACACAGGGAAAACGAGAGAAAAAATTATGGTTGTATTTATAAAATAATTTCGTTCATTTTCTTTTCAGATGGATTGGTAACAAATTTCACTTTCACTCTTCGGAACTTTACATTCGATCCTGAACTCTTCGACCGAAACAGTCCGGCCTTCATCAGGAAAACTATTGAATTCTGTGAGAATGTAAGTCGATATTTGAATTATTAATTCATTTCGAAATAAATTTAGAATTTTCCCTGTCGTTTTATTATTTAATTATGTAAATACATCATTTTCTTAAATGTTAAATCCCTATTTGTTTTGACATGTTTTGTTTTATTTAAGAATTCGTTATATTTTTACAGATGAGGAATATTATGGATCAAGATTCATTGAGTGATCGATTTGCGGGATGTGATATTTCACAATTTGAGTAAGTAATTTACACCATAGATTCATTGTGTGACTTCGTGTAGTGCCTGATTCTCTATAGTGCGGTTTATACTTCGTATTTGAGGATCCATTTACGGCCAATTGTTCAGTATAAATCGATGATGTTCATTACTGCCTTCATATAATAAGAAAATTTTGTAAAATTAGACATTGAACTCCGTCGGATTCGGGATCAGACACACCTTCAAAACTCGTGCAAATATACTATACACGATTTTAGTATGTTGGTGAATAGATCATCTCAAGTCAACTATTCCCATTTTTCCTAAGCCAGTCTGTGATCTTCACAATTTAACAAGCTAATATATTATTTCGAACAAACATATTTCTTTCAAATAGTTCTTTGGACGATTGAACTCCTTGTTGTTTGTTTGTGACGTTTCGGCCGATCCATTATTCAGCCTTCTTCAGGTGTAATATCCGAATGTGATGGGATAAACAGAAGTTTTTAATTTCAAAGAAGGTAACCTTTATAACGTAGGATTCGGGTGTTGCTTTGTCCTTGTCTTGTCGTGTTTGGGCCTGTTGAGCAGCGGAAGACACATCGGCTTTCTTCGGTGGTGAGTAAACAGTAATCGGAAATAGAGAATAAGATTTCGGAGAGACACGAACTCATCTCCTTCGACGCCGGAGGGAGACCGAGTTAATACCCTGCTGCTCTTACCAACTCAGCTACGAAAGCTAGTGGCTGGTGGAAGTCCAAACCAAACCTTTAAACTTTACTCAAGGGACGTAAGCTTGAGTCTCGCCGAAAAGCTTTTTCTCTGTTTCCGACCCGCACCGTTTACTCACTGACGGAGGAAACCAGCCTGAGTGAAGTTGCGATAAAAAGCAACTGGAAAATTAAGATAAAGGTAAATAATAGTATAAACATTAATAATGATGATTTAAAATACATCATCAAATAAAATAAACATATTTATTTCTTTTTTCAAATTCCAGCAAGGATACGTCTTCGGTGGGGGTGATCTTTATCTTCCGTGGCACTGACGATGCTGCGGATTTGCCACAGATGGTGCAAGATAACATCAGACAATACGCTCCCAAGACTAATGCTACCAAAGATGACAATGCCAGACAGATAGGACAGACCATTATTTGGCTCAACAGTTCCATGGTCAGTCTTCATGCAGCCAATGTGTCGGACTGGACAACACCAATGCCTACCACCACCACACAGATGACCACACCAGACTGGTCACAAATCGGAGGTATATCTTGCTATTACAAAATTACTATACAGTTATGTTTTCGTTTGAACTAACTAATGTTTATCGTATCGTATATTAGATATATGTACAACTATTTTATTGAATATTACGTCATCGTTATCGGCTTGACCAATACTGGGCGCTGCTGTTAATTGTTACCACGTTCTTGATACACTGTTCCCACTGGAATCAGTCAGCCCCTAGGTCCAGAAGACTAATGTGCGTCGTCTTCACGGTAGTAGAATGTGTATTATTCGCAAAAACATCTGTCCTAGTTGGTTACAGCTCGTGATACCAAGGTGACGAAGTAACTCTATTAGTACACGAAGATAGTAGCCAAGGGCGATTGAATGTTACAGTTTTAAATATATGTGAATATTTCTTGAGAATATCATGTTCTTTAAATGAAAAGGAAGAATGTTTTTTATGGGGTGACATTATATATAGCTATGTTTAGCCATATTTTATTGAAGTTTGTAGTTTTTAATATTAGTGGATATTACTTGGGAATATTATATCTTCTCTAAATGATAAACAAGAATATGTAACATGGTTGCTTTGTTAAATTTGACGTCGAAACCTCACAATGCCCTGAGACACACATAGGAAAAATGAGAGGAATAATTATAGTTGCATTTATAAAATAATCTCGTTCATTTTTCTCCAGATGGATTGGTAACAAATTTCACTTTCACTCTTCGGAACTTTACATTCGATCCTGAACTCTTCGACCGAAACAGTCCGGCCTTCATCAGGAAATCTATTGAATTCTGTGAGAATGTAAGTCGATATTTGAATTATTAATTCATTTCGAAATAAATTTAGAATTTCACCTGTCATTTTATTATTGAATTATGTAAATACATCATTTCCTTAAATATTAAATCCCTATTTATTTTGAAATGTTTATTTTATTTAAGAATTCGTTATATTTTTTACAGATGAGGAATATTATGGACCAAGATTCATTGAGTGATCGATTTTCGGGATGTGATATTTCACAATTTGAGTAAGTAATTTACATCATAGATGCATTGTGTAGCTTCATGTAGTGCCTGATTCTCTATAGTGCGGTTTATACTTCGTATTTGAGGATCCATTTACGACTAAATGTTCAGTAGAAATCGATGATGTTCATTACTGCCTTCCTATAATAAGACAATTTCGTAAAATTAGACATTGAACTCCGTCGGATTCGGGAACACACACACCTTCGAAACTCGTGCAAATATACTACACACGATGTTAGCATTTTGGTGAATAGATCATCTCAAGTCAACTACTCCCGTTGTGAACACGACGTTTCCGTCGTAAATAGTAGTATAACAATTAATAATGATGATTTAAAATACTTCATCAAATAAAATAAACACTTTTCTGTTCTTTTTTTTCAAATCCCAGCAAGGATACGTCTTCGGTGGGGGTGATCTTTATCTTCCGTGGCACTGACGATGCTGCAGATTTGCCACAGATGGTGCAAGATAACATCAGACAATACGCTCCCAAGACTAATGCTACCAAAGATGACAATGCCAGACAGATAGGACAGACCATTATTTGGCTCAACAGTTCCATGGTCAGTCTTCATGCAGCCAATGTGTCAGACTGGACAACACCAATGCCAACCACCACCATGCAGATGACCACTCCAAACTGGTCGCTATTCGGAGGTAGGTGTCGCTGTTATATAATTACAATACACCTTTTCTTTGCTGGAACTCACCAATGGTTGTCGTATCATATTTAATAAAATAGTAATAAATATACGTCTTCGTTATCAGCTTGGACGTTGCAGTAAATTGTTAGAACGTTCCTGAGACACTGTTTCCACTGGAATCTGACAGCCCTGGTAATGCAAATAATTTGCAATAAATACCCCCTCGGACACAGAGATGACAGCAGTCTTACAGTATTATAATTCAGCAGTACAGTATGCAGTACAGTATGCAGTACTAATAACTATTGAGCAGTATTATTCATTACTATTGAGCAGTATTACGAGCAGTATTACGAGCAGTAGCCAGCCAGTTGGCAGAATTTACAATACCAGTGGTGTAGATAACGGTTGTTCGTTACGCCTCCCCCTCCCGGAGACTTAGTTGAGTTACCATCGTCTCCGAGTGTTACCAGACGAAGAAACCCAGTTAAAGGAGTTTTGAGTCGTGAGAGAGGGATTATTCTCGCAATTCACCGTCCATGCGTCATGAATGGATTATTCGGCTTCCCGTTTCGCTGGATTTTCCCCTTTCCCTCCCCCGTTCGGAAATAATTATAATTACTGAAAATTATTATTTCTGACAATCGTCACATCGCTCTTGTTCTAAGTAGCATCCTTTGATTGTAGGACTATAATATGTACAAATTGGTGCGTAAATAAGAGTTATATAGAATTAAATAATAATGAATAACTAATAAAGAAAAATCAATATATCGGATAAATCATTTATTATACACTTTATGTCATAAGTAACTGACCTTTGTTTCATAGAGTTCAGACAAAAGATTAATGATCGTCTTAAAAATGAGAATATTGTCTGCACAGTTCACATCTTCAGTTGCTCACAGGTCTTTTGGTCTCGCGTGGGCCATGAAAGAATTAGAGGAGACGTTGCTTGTAATACCAACATGCCGAAGTAATTGTATTGCTACCCGAAGTTCGAACGAAGATTGAATGTTACAGTTTTAAATATTAGTGGATATTTCTTTAAAATATTATATGTTCTCTAAATCATTGGTTCTCAGGGGCCTGAAAGGATATCTAGGGGGGCCTGGAAAATCTGAATGAATGAGAATTTCTTAAGGAAAGCAGTTGCCAAAAAGCATAAATGGTGTGAAGTGAAGCTATTTTTCTGAAGAAAACGTCTGCGCTAAAATAAAGGTCTGAGAACCATGGATTTAAATAACGACTTGACTGTTAAACCAGTGTTTGAATCTTCAAAGTATTTGGACTTTTGGTTAAAGATGGTCAGTGATTTGAAGTTTCAAGCCCTTGCATTGCCAGCAGTGAAGATTCTACTTCCATTTCTGACAACACATTTGTGCGAAGATGGATTTTCAGCTTTAACGCTAATAAAAACTAAACAGCGCAATAGAATTAATGCAGAATGGGACATGAGACAGGCATTAGCACAGTCGGTTGCGTCACGAATAAAAACCCTCGTAAAAAATAAACAATCTCACAAACAAGCAAGCAACTAACACTACCTTTTGTGCTGGTCTTTTCCCGGGAGTTTTTGTAAGATTTGAGTTTAAATGTCTATTTGGAATATGGTCTCTGAAGGTCTGGGGCCTAGGTTTTGTCCAAAGTCGAGAAGGGGGGCGCCTGCAAAAAGGTATGAGAACCAGGGCTCTAAATGATAAGCAAGATGGTTTAACGTTGCGATTTTGTTTAATTAGGCGCCCAAAGTTCACAATTCCCTGAGACATAGATAGGAATAACGAGAGAAAACATTATGGTTGTATTTATAAAATAATTTCGTTCATTTTTCTCCAGATGGATTGGTTACAAATTTCACTTTCACTCTTCGGAACTTTACATTCGATCCTGAACTCTTCGACCGAAACAGTCCGGCCTTCATCAGGAAAACTCTTGAATTCTGTGAGAATGTAAGTCGACATTTGATTTGAATTATTAATTAATTCATTTCGAAAGAAATTTAGAATTCAACCTGTAATTTTATTATTGAATTATGTAAATACATTTTCTTAAATGTTAAGTCCCTGTTTACTTTGGAAATGTTTATTTTATTTAAGAATTCGTTATATTTTTTCAGATGAGGAATATTATGGATCAGGATGATTTGAGTAATCGATTTGCGGGATGTGATATTTCACACTTTGAGTAAGTAATGTGTACATCGTAAATTTTCCATACTTTTAAAAGATCAACTGTGTGTGGCTTCAAGTAGGGCATGATTCTCTGTAGTGCAGTTCATACTACGTGTTTGAGGAACCATTTTGTGCTAAATGCTCTGCAGAAAGCACTGATATATCTATGACTTCCTATAATAAGAATATTTCGTAAAATTAGGTATTGAACTGTGACGGATTCCGGAACACACATACCTTTAATGTGCGACAACAAATGAGCGTGAGACAAATGAACTGCGACAAATGAGCGGAAGAGTAGTACTTGTAGTATTAGTAAAACAAGCATGTTATTATTTATTTTTCGTAAGACTGGAGAAAAGCAGCGTAATTTATGACGCCGTCAATGTCTTTACCACAATTGTAATCAAGTTCAGAGAAAAACAAAAAACATTAAGCATTAAAACAAACACTGTCGTGCCAACCCGAGTTAAATTGTGAATTAAAAAACAAATAAATAGTAGTCAAAATTAATAAAAATGGTTTACAAATAATTGCTTTTTACTGAAACCAAAACAAATACTGCCGTGCTAGCTTGAGTTAAATTGTTATTTAAAAAACAACTAAAGATTAAGATTAAGATAAATAGTAGTCAAAAATTAATAAATGATTTACAATTCCCCGTGTAATAAAAAATAAATAATAAAATAATCGCTTTACTAATACTTCTAATACATAAACCAAAACACAACTGGAAGGTATATATTCGCTCAATTGTCCCATGGTCAATTGTACCTACGCTCAATTATCCACCCTCATTTGTCTCACGCTCATTTGTCGGCCATCCACCATCAAAGCTTGTAAGATATCACACTACACATGGTTTTAGTATTATACCGAATAGATCGTCTCAAGTCAACTACTTATATTTTCCCTAAGCCAGCCTGTGGTCCTCTCAAATCAAAAAGCTAATATCCTTTTATTTTGAACTAAAACATTTCTTTTTTTTTCAATTTCTAGCAAGGACACATCTTCAATGGGGGTGATCTTTATCTTCCATGGCACTGACGATGCTTCAGATTTGCCACAAATGGTGCAAGATAACATCAGACAATACGCTCCCAAGACTAATGCTACCAAAGATGACAATGCCAGACAAATAGGACAGACCATTATTTGGCTCAACAGTTCCATGGCCAGTATTCATGCAGCCAATGTGTCAGACTGGACAACACCAATGCCGACCACCACCATGCAGATGACCACTCCAGACTGGTCACTACTCGGAGGTAGATTTAAAATACTGTAAACGTATTGTATCTTGTATAATCTTTACTACAGATTATAATGGTAAAATATCTTCTTTTCTTTTTGCAGATGGCCTGGCAACCAATATCAGTCTTTTATTGCACAATTTCTCTTACCTTCCCGACTTTGCGGACCCGGACAGCCAGAAATTCATGATGAATTCAAACACCTTCTGCAATAACGTAAGTTAAAGATTAAATGTTGGAAAATCCTTTTTTTTATGACATGTCTTAGATAATGGGTACAATGTAGAGTGGCCCTCCTGGTCACTGAATGCGACAAACATCATCCTAATAACGTATTCATATGTATAAAAATCAGCGTCCGCTGCTTTGTAATGCACACTATGTTTTTGTTCATATCTAAGGGTGTTGACCAGATACACCTTTCAAACTTTGTACACATATCCCTAAAACATATAATTTATATTTTGCTCATCTGAAGTAGTTAGGTACCAAAACAATGCAAATTGTAGCAATGAATACATTTAAAACGTATTGCCATAACTTAAATATCTTCTTTGAAGTTTTAATTTTGATTTTAATTGCAAGAATATAGCATAAAGTTAGTCGTAAAAAAGAAAGATATCTTATATTTCTTCCAAAATCTCATTTATTCTGTTAACGGCTGTCCATCCAGCTCTTTTCCGTCTTGTAAGCCTAAATATACGAAGGGCTCCACCTCTTCGATGATAGGGTCTCCAATTTGTATGTGTTATATAGGGAGACATTAACCTTTAGCAATTTTGTTTTAGTTGCATTACATTTGAGGCCTATCTTACAGCTTAGCTCTTTGCCATTTTTTGCAATTAATACCATATCGTCGGCAAATCTCAGATGTGTTAATGCAGTGATTCCCAAAGTCTGCACCGAGGCACTCCGGCCAACCCAGAACAGGCATGTTCTTTGAACATTCATGTAACGTTTGCACAGATATTGAGTGAGGACAAGTACTGTTTGTTTTCAAACGTTCAACAAACAGTTGCAAACAGTCAAATGGCATACAAACAGTAGCAGCCTAACAGTTGTTTAAGGCTTGTGTCCAAACGTTGATTGAGTATTTGTACATAAACATAGCATGTGCAGTTTAGCCACCCTCTCAAATCCCAATGCAAACAATCCAAACATTATACAAACAGTTACAAACGTTCATGTAACGTTTTCAAACAACCCACACATTATACAAACGGTTACAAACGTTTGGCTGATGATTGCAATGGAAGCCGCGGTTATCTCCAAGGGGCGCCGCAGGATATTCGAAAATTCCATCCCACTGGTAATTGTGATTATTAAAAGAGGAAACAAATATATCATTTTTTTAATTAATTAAATTACATGCTTCATTATTCTCTTCACCTAACTTAACCATATGAACGTAATTGAAATTGTTCAATACTTTTTGACTGAGGGTGCAGTGAAAGAATCCTTATACACTAAGGACGCAGTGATTCGGAAAGGTTTGGGAACCACTGTGTTAATGTACTATCTAATATACAATCTAATGTAGCATCTAATGTACTATCTACACATTTTTTCGCTTTTTTTCTAGTTAAGTATGCTTATGACCAACATGCCGGAAATGGCGTCTCGTCTTCACCGCTGTGTCGTTGAACGTTACAGGTGAGTAGACTTTTTAACCCAATTGTTTGCTTTCCATATTGAGATCACTTAACATAAATCAATCGTTATTATTATTGGATGAAGTATTGTAACGCACCACTTTTGGCCCGAATTAATAAGTTGTATAAAAACAACTAAAATTAGGATGAAGGTAAGAACTAGTGAAATTTAATAAAAAGTGGTGTATCACTTAACATGTTTTGTAGATCATCCACAGTTTCTGATATTAATGCAATACCATCACAGTACCTTAAATGATGTATTTCATATTTCAGCGAAATGATGCAATATCATCACAGTACCTTAAATGATGTATTTCATATTTCAGCGAAAATCCATCGAAAGTGAATTTTGTCCTTGTGTTTACCGGCACTGACGGAGCAGACGACATTCCTGGAGACGTGGAACAATTATTACGGATATTCGCCCCCCACCACCCACTTGAAAAGGAGGGAAAACTCAAAGATGTCCGTGTTGTTGGCGAGATGAACGTCCTGTTAAACAACATGTCTCAAACTCTGCTGCCTTTGAATATTTCTGATTGGACAACAATGGCCCCGCCCATCACAACGGCGCCGGTGACACCTGATTGGAATCTCGGAGGTATGGTAGGCCATTGGCTTGAAATATTTATTCGATGATAATTTTGCTTAATCCTGACAACAATATACTAATGTGATGTACGGAATAATATAAAGTCAATAATTATGAAATTAAGTTTGGGGACTGTGATATCATTTACACTTTTGGTACCCCAAGTGGATATTTTTTATATACAGGTATCCTTCGCTTTACAAAAGTTCGCTTTACGCCACTTTCTTCTATGCAGGTATGAACAAAATGAACAAAAATGAAAACAAAGTTCAAGCGTGTAAGCGTGATTTGAAAGAATGTATGGTAGACAATGCAGTACACATATATTTTAGTGGAAAAAATAAGCAAGATTAAAATGCACGACAGCTTCCCTGTGCAAAAAAGGCATGTTGTCGTCTGCAGCTCCCATAATTTGAAATAGCGGTCAATTTACATAAACAAAAAACAGAATAAAATATATGAAAAATACAGCTGGTAAATATTTTTTCATCATTTCGCTATATTTAATTATTCATCCTTGGTATAATAGTTTTATATAAGTTTCCATCGAACCACGATATAGAAAGAATAACAAAAGATTTCAAAAATATCCGAACAAATCTATAAAAATAAGGAAAGAAATTTTCTTTTTTTTAAATATTGAGTGAAAAATTTTCATAAATAGCATGAATTATAATTAACCGATTCAAATCCCAAAGTAAGATTTCCGTTCCAGCAGTTCCTGGATATTAGTATAAAAGAGGTAAACATAATTAGTATATCGGGGGATATATCTGCAAAATGTGAAAAAAATCAACAAAAGCATGATTATATAAAATAAATAAATCATCAAATTAATAAAAGGTGGGGTAGGAATCATATGAAAAAAAAATTCTTCTTCTCCGAAATTTGGAATGGAAAATTATTTATTTTAAAATTCGTCCTTTAATAAATAAGTATCGAAAATTTCATTAAAATCGAATAATATGCTGATTTTTGCCAGATTTTTAAATTTCTCACGTGTCGATTTCACGCTGAAATTTTCGTCCATTTTGTTCATACCTACTTCTATGTCAGTAGGTTTTTGCGCTAAGCGTAACAACCTTACAAACTCTCTTGGTCTTTTCCGATATCTGAGGACACATTTTGCTAACGGATGCACAAAATAAATCGCGATAAAGTACACATGCTCACAGACACAAAGGTCTTTCGGGAAAGCGAAGTGGCGTAAAGCAACCTGGGGATAGCTGTATAAGAAATTGTGTACGGTCTTTTTTATTTATTGGTACTTTGGTTTCTTGATTTACAGACAGTATTGCAGCGAACGTGACATTCACGATGTACAACTTCTCGGGAAGTCCCGGAGTGCTGGATCCTGAAAACCCAGACTTCAGTCTCAATGCTAATTACTTTTGCCAAGAGGTAAGGATAATGAAACGTATTTTTTAAACTGAGCATGTGTAGGAAGAAAGAAGTGCAAGTGGCCGAGCGGTTAATGGCGCGGAGCATGGGATTCGCGAGCCGAGTTCAAAATCTGACTGAGACAGTTTGCGTTCACTACGCACTAATGCCCTTGGGAATGTCATGTATCCATCTCTTCACTCAACCCCTTCCAATGGGCAGGATAAGACTGTTCATCACCCCCATGTTTTACACTTACTTGCGGGAAAGCCTATGTCCAACAATAAATAATTAATGGAATTTCTAAATATGGTACACCATTCTTTAATATCTCTCCTCGAACTGGAAATCTATTGCCAAAACAGATTTCTACTAAACAATTAGATTATTTTTCTAATAGAGCAATATATTTTTGGAATAAGTTGCCTAG
>VCCN01005665.1:1057022-1073536 GCA_006491835.1 Architeuthis dux | reverse complement strand
TCATTTTGGTCAATTTCGGGGTGCTTATTCCCTACTTCATCCCATCTTTCTTGAAAAGGCTGGTACAATCCGGCGAAACGTTGAAATAAAGAACATCTCATTTGCACAAAAATGGCTATAAAAACAAAAACTTTGTCGTTTCAACTCTAATATTATCGGATACATCTTTATTCACATTGACACAATGGTCCCAAGTTTTTGGCTTGTTCATTTCAATATATATATATATTAGTGATGATTTTTTCAAATTTTGTCAAAATTGACGCATTTTCGGCATATTATGCTTTTTAATTGTGACCAATAGTTTTTTTGTTCAGACCTTTTTGAATTTAGCGTTCATAAGAAATGATAGATAGAGTAGGCGAAGAAAGTGGAATATTTTTCTTTTTTTAAATCAATTCGCAAAATTAAAAAAATAGAAAGTACATGAAAAAAAGAAAGACAGAGAAGAAGATATATATATATAGAGAGAGAGAAAGAAACAAAGCAAATAGTGTTTATAAATAATGTATACATTATACAATTAATGTATACACTTCATATATATATTTATAACTTTCTACTACTTACTACTTACTAATATACTACTTACAATTCGGGCTGTTGTTTCTACGGCAACGAACGGTCGGATAATAAAGAATAAACCTTCGGTGAGAATTGAACTCACACCTTCATTGCCAGAGGGAGTCTTGTTTACACTTAGCTGCTTTTAGCAATCGGCCACGAAGATTTCATGGATCCCCGAAACAACGGCCCGAATTGAAAGTTGTATATAAAAATAACTGAAATTAAGATGAAGGTAAAAACTAGTCAAATTTACAATTACTTCATCCAATAATAATAATAACAACAACAACGAATAAAAAAGAGTGTCAAAATTTGTTTGCCAAGTTTCAGACTAGAGATTTTACGTTGAACGATGCTCCACGGTCGTGTATTCAAAAAAACTCAATTATATTTCAGATTGATTCTGTTTTCCGACGAAGTGCCCTAGGAAAAGACTATGCTAGATGCCAGGTGTTAGATTTCAGGTGAGTACTTTTGCATTATAATAATAAAATATGTGATCGTTAATTTATTTTCGTATATGGCTCCAATGCTCTTTGGGGAATGTAACCGCCATTGTATAGTATTGTGGCGCGGGAAACCTGCTCAACATATCCTGATTTTTTTTTGGGATGAAGCATTGTCAACTATTATTAATTTTTGACTAGTATTTTTTATTTTAGTTGCTTTTTATCCCAACTTACCCAGATCGCCAGTCTACGGCAGTGAGTCAATAGCGCAGATCGGAAATTAATAAGCTCCTGGCGAGACTCGAACTCGAGTCCCTTTTACCTCTCGAAGCTGCCTACGTACGGCACTGCTCTTACCGACTGAACTACTGGAGCTCTCACAGCTGACAAGAGATCTAACACTTAAATTCGCACCCCTATCATTCGCCGATCGTTCGGCGCCATGTTTGTTTTTTTTATCCAATACAGAGATTCTTTGCGGAGAGGGGTTTTATTCAGTTTTTAATCCTGTCCGTGGACCATATGCTGTTGACATTGTCTTTTTTGCGGACTCATTCTGCTATTGAAGAGATACCATACCTGTCGACTCCCTCTAGTTCACGTTTTTTCTTCTATTTATTTCGTATTATATCGTTTCTTCTTGACTGCAATCTTGTTCCGAATTTTTTTTTAATCCTCTGAATTTTGATTCAAAAGTCGTTTCATGGAGCCTTCAACAAGGTATCAGACTAGTCGTGTTATGGACAATTCTGCACCAAACCCGACCACCTGAAGAAAGCTAGAGAATGAGCCGGCTGAAATGTTGTAGGGGTGGATGTAGGAAAATAAGGACAACCTCCAAACTATCAAAATTTGTCAGAAAGAAACATTTCTCCTCATTATTATTTTTTCCTTTCATCTTAAATTTTTAGTTGCTTTTTTTTTTATGGCAACTGACTCAGACCGTCACTCTACGACAATGAGTAAACAGCACAGATGAGAAATAAAGAATGAGGTTTAGGCCTATGTACAGCACTGCTCTACTGACTGAGCTGCTAGAAAAAACAAATTTAACCCTTAAATCCATCCTTCCTCAATCGTTTGGCGCCTTATTTGTTATTGTTTTTACTCACACGTTGTAGTAGTAATAATATTATTAATCACCGCTGCCAACAACACTGGTTTATTGCTTGGTTTAGGTTATTCATGTGTTCTAACATGTATATGTATCTATGTATGTATTCGGACATCGCGCAGCCATAACCGTTCATAGTAGAAACTTGAAATTTTGCGCACACACTCCCCTCAATGAGTAGGGAAAATGTTTTTTTGTTTTTCTTTTTTAAAAAAAGGGGGTTTCAATATGCAATGTAAGTTTATGCTAAATTGTTCACTAGATTGTTTTTTGAAAATTCAGACAATTTTTAGTGATCTCAGGCCAACAAAAGGCGAGTGAAGTAACTTATTCATTGATCACCCCTTTTTCCAACTTTTTAATTGATCATCCCCAACACAGTATATATGGGTTGCGGTGATACATAATTTCCCTTGGAATGCCAGTCCTGATTAACTTTGTTATTAGATGAAGCATTATCAACCAAATTAGATGAAAGAAAATACTAGTCAAAAATTAATAATGGTTGACAATTCATCTAATAAATAAATAAATAAATCTTTCATATATTGTTTTATTTCTTGCAGTCCTGGCCAGCCCTACACGAAAGTGCGTTTCCAGCTCCTTTTGCGACCCACTTCCAAACTGGCGAATATCAGTGCCACTTTTGGTAATTCGCTATACAACAGTTTCCCCAAGGCTCTTTATAACGGCATGGAGATTCTCAGAGTGGGACAGTACCAACTTATATTCCCAGGTCCAATCCAACCACCAAAACAGGCAACAGGTAAGTCTATGATGGATCGTTCTGTTATATCTGCTGTTTTCATAGTCGCCTATATTAATGCTGACTGGCCTATTATATCGTATATATTTGCGCCCTTGTTGTTCTCTGGTTGAACAAATAATTTCTGGTTACTTGAACCGTAACTCCAGTTCACTAATGTGCCGCTCACGAACGATTTGCGTCTTCATTGCCACTCCTGTTCACAACCTCTGCTCCCAGAACGAAGCCATTAAATCAAGTGTGGCCTTGTGCAGGGTTATGCAAAGTTTAACAAATAATTTATTTTGTTACTTTCATATGAAAATAGATCACACCTATTAAGTACAGGCCTCCCCCGTTATAACGTGGGTGCTGTGGTCCAAGAAAGCCAACCACGTTATAAACCGAGCCACGATGCCAATTTAGCTGTTTTGGGGCTAGATCTAGCCATTTTGGAGCAAGATTAATATTTTGGGATCAACTATCCACCCGCTTTATATCGCGTAGCGTGCTGTAATGAACCGCATTGTTATAATGCGGTTCATTACAGCACGCTACGGGGGAGGTCTGTAGTAGTAGACGTAGTAGTCTTAAGTTGTCCAAATTTCGCAGATGAAGTATTGTCATATCGGTTGTAGAATAACGATATGAGGATTGTGATAAAAAGCAACAAAAATAAGATGAAAGAGAGATCAGTCAAAAATTAATAAGGCAACTAGCAGGCTATCTTGTACTGTGGAATTATTTTTGTTGCTTTACACCTAGTAGTATTAGACATAATAGTTAACAATGTTCATTCAAACAATTTGGGTATTATGTTGTATTTGCTGTTTTCTCTGTCAGTTCTATTATATCAGCATAATCCTGACTGACTGATTCTTGTATTTGTGTCCTTGTCTTTGGTCGCGCAAAAGAACAAATAACTTCTGGTTACTTGTACCGTAACTCCACAAACAATTTGCATCTTCGTTGTCACTCGTTTACGATGGACATGCCTTCTGCTCTCAAAATGAGGCTCACTCCCAATGCACCTCTCGCAAAAACAAGATTAAAGCTCAGGGTGAGAATTTGCACTCTGCCGAATAAGAAGTAGTAGGAGGTGACGTCACAATAGTAGTGAGAGTACCCAACAAATTATTATTCCATTAGATATACTAATTATGAAAAATCCTTGTCTATCCAATACTAAAGAAAATCTGTTTTTGTGTTCCTTTTATCTAGATTTTGTTCTGAAGGTGGTGATCACATTTAACCTCCACAATTTTACTTACACGGATTCTTTGGCCGACCATAACTCTGCAGATTTCAAACAAAAACAGGAAAGATTCTGTACTGATGTAAGTACACATATTTTTTTTTATTTTTTAAATTTGCTAAACTCCCCAAAAGCCACTCACACCAGAGGTAAACTATACTGACAGAAAATAAAATTGCAACACACTAAAGGACGATGTCGATTTTGACGCGAGTACATTATGTGCATGTGATACGGTTCAGTGTAGTGAAAGAGTCCAGTGCAAGCAGGTGTCATGCCACGAAAACGCACACACTTCTTTTGTTCAATTAGAGCTGTTTGAGAAGGGTCGGATTGTGAGCCTTCAGGAGACTGGATGGTCATTTTGGAGAATTGCTGCACATGTTGGACATGACGCGTCGGTGGTGCTTTGATGTTGGCAACAGTGGTCAAATGAACATTCCTACAGCCGTAGACCATGGTTCTGGATGGTCATGTAGTACAGACACCAAGATCAACACATTGTAATCCACAGCACAGATCAGAGCAAATATGGACCCAGGAGTGTCAACATGGACCACTGGGAATTGTTTACTTGCAGCAGGACCAGGGACACGCGTGCCTCTAGCCAGACTTCCACTTCCACCACAACACTGACATGCATCTCTCTAGTGGTGACATGAGCGGGTCACTTTGAGGAGCAAATGGTGCTCTGTAGTGTTCAGTGATGAGAGAAGGTTCCGCCTTCATGCAAATGATGGTCACTTGCGTGTTCAACTGGGGAACGACACCTGATTCGTTCAGCTAGTCCACCTACAACACTTACTGAATTGTGTCAACAATTGCAAGAGGCGTGGAATAATGTATCACAGGATGGTATTTACCATCTGTACGATTGTATGCATGCAAAAGTACAGGCCTGGGTTAATGTGCAAGGAGAATATAGTGTATCAATATGAGGTCTGAGAACTATTGATAGACCCCTTATTTAAGAACATGTTCACGTATCGATCTGTATATGTAATCACTTACTGTAATCCAGCTATATTACCTGTACGTTTAATCTTGAGTAAATTGAAACATGTATTCAGGGGGTTGCAATTTTATTTTCCATCAGTGTATATGCATGTATCCCCCACTTTTCGAAAGATCTATACAGGTTTACCATGCTATCTGAAAGTGGAGCATTCCTATAAAAACGTTCCATAAGCTGAAATAGCATAGGGCAATGAAGCAATTACCATTAATTTATATGGGAAAAACTTTTAAGCATTCCCAGATCCCGAAATGGTATGTTAGGCTGAGTTTTGGGGTAGTGGGAGGTACAAGAGAGAGAGAAGAAGAGGGTGCACTGCCTCTAAAATGGTTTGCTACAAAATAAACGCTGAATGCTTTTTCGTAAAAGTATAAAGTAGCATAAAAAGAACTTTCGAAAATCAGGGGATACCTGTGTGCATATATATAGTCTAGAAACCTTTGTAGCTTCAAACACTAAAGATGTTGCTGAAAAAAAATAAATATATGTTTTCTCTTTTAATATAGAAGTTTCATATTTATATAAGTCTTACAGCATTTTAGATGTTACTACGGAAAAAAAAAAACCTCTTTAAAACTCTAGATCTTACCTACAGAAATGTTTTTTATGTTCTATTTATTTCATTACTTGTCATTCACTAATAACTGTTAATGAGAGATGTTCAGAGGGATTTATGTTATATATATATATGTGTGTGTGTGATATATATAATATATATATAGTGACACATAAAACCTTTCTTTCGTTTGAAAAATGTTTTTTAATGCCTAGTTGCTTTAGCTAACATTACTTTACTTTTTAATCAGAGTTTACACTTGAAGTTTCTCAAAAAAAAATTACTTTATTTACAGCATCAATATTTTTACCATGAGCCATTTCTACCTTCTTTTTTTCATTAAAAAAAGCAGCTGTTCAAAAAAGAAGGTAGAAATTTCAATTTCCACTCTGTCTCTCACAAATATGGTGCTTGTACAACTGAATGGCCGATTTTAATCTTTTCATAACCAAGTGCAAATATTCTATCTACTTATATGACACAGCCATTTCTACTTGCATATCTATTTTTTGTCTAACAATTTTCCACATTATTAGCGACGTAACATTTCTATACATCACTAGTCACGTAACGTAGTAGAAATAGAATTTTATTACGTTAAACTTGATAATTAAAACTCCATAATTATTCAATGGTGAATAGAATGTTAATTAATTTGATGGGACAAAACATCTTTTTTTATCTGAAAAACAAAAGAAAATGTTCATCCATATACAGTAAACCCTCACTATAACGGACTAATTGGGGGGGGTTTGTCATTAAAGCTGAAAATTTGTTATACCAGATGGTTGTCCCTCATTTGGTAAATAAGGAGTAACTTTGGTAGTTCGCAGCATTTGGTAAATAAGGAGAAAGTTTGTTATGGTCCATGTGTTCGCCAGATTTATTGAACTTTGTTCGGTAAATAATAAGAAAGTTTGTTAAGGGGTTACGTGTTCGCCACATTTATTGAATTGTTCAGTAAATCCAAAGTCAGTTTGGATGGATCCACGTGTTCGTTAAAACTGAAATTCATTATATCGAGGGTTTACTGTATATAGTTTTTTTGTGTAACATTTTAATATTTATTTATTTATTCGACTCTTCTAAAAGATTTTTGTATCGTTACTTAACTCTTAAATTCATACCAAGAAAATAGAATCTCAATTTCAAGGGAAATAACTTAATTAAAATTATTTCCCTTTGACCATTTTGTGAATTTTTTTCTATTCAATTCACAGAAGAGTTCCACTGTCAATTACAAGCAGTTTATGAATTTAAGAGTTAATTTTACCTTTAGTTCAGTTTAATATCAGTAAGTATTGAACATAAACAAGAAAATGCAGAGCAACATAATGATTTTGATATTTTATAAGTACAATGCAATTGCAAAATTACTTGATTATTGTCATTTTTTGACAGCATGAGTAAACTAGTAAATACAGGCCTGGCTGCAGCAGGGTCAAAATCCACTCCTACTTCGAATGATGATGATTACTGCAACTATTGCATAACAGTGGCTGCGCATGGTAAGTGCCCAATGAACCATTTTTAAAAAGTTGATATTTTCGTTATTTTTAGAGCTACAAAAATGCTCAGTTATTTATTTATTTTGACGCTTGAATACTATGAATCATAATACAGTGTGTTCATCATCATATTTTTTAAAAATATATATGAAAATGTTACACATAAAAAACTGTATAACCCTCGCTATAATGAATTTGGGCTTTAACAAACTCGTGGATCCATCTGAACTGACTTTGGATCAATTTTGAAGCTTGAACACTCTGTATTATGATTCATAGTGTTCAAGCTTCAAAATAAATTTAAAAAACTGAACATTATAGCTCTAAAAATAACAAAAATATCAACTTTTTAAAAATGGTTTGTTGGGTACTTATGCATGCCCACTCATATATAATAAATTTGTTGCAATGTAAGACTCGTCAGTTTGACTCAGTCGATAAGATAGCCACCTACCAATCATTTGGTCATGATTTCAAATCCAACTTGGATTGGAGACAAATTAATAGACAAAAGAACAATACTGGAGATGAAGTTTGAAGGAATCTGCACACATGCTGTGCTAAATTCATTTGATCAGTAGACCAAGCATAGATATCAATAGAATATAGAAGCCATGAATTAACAGTTCAAAAGATTTGACCCCAAATGAGTATTGGTAAAATTCACCTAGTTCATTGTTGTTGTTGTTATTGTAGAAAAACGGTCAACTCCAGCCTACAACTTGGACTGGAGTTCGACAAAAAAATAACGACAAAGACCGGTAACTGTTGGGCAAATCTTGTACATAACAATTTTATTATCTATGAAACGAAATGTTGTAATCAGTCTTGCTGTTGGGTGGGGCGGAGGCAAGAAAAAATTGCTTTTAGCAATCCTCAAACCACCACATCTGTTAGTCTTTCCATCCGAGTAAAACTTTCAAAGCTTCCCCTACACCGAGTCACACAGCTTCATGATGCCCCACCCCTTTATGCCACCCCCTGCCATTGTCTCTTAACCTACAGATTCCCACCCCACTTCATGTATACAAACACTCTAAAAAGGATCAATAACTCACCTACTTTGGAGAGGGGGGGTTGTTTCTTTCATATTAAGAAAACCTTTTTTTGTCTGAAATTCTGAGATGAGAAATTATCATTATTATACACTGATTTAATCGGACTAGTGTCCTCATCTTGGTTGTTATAGTCATAACGTTTCAGCTGTTGTACCCTCTGGCCTACTCCAGGTGTCTTTCGTAATCGGTAACCTTCTGGGATTTTCAACACATAGCCTAGTGGACAAATGCAAGCGTATCTAGTAACCCGCCTGGCAGTCGTAAGAATATGCGACCACAAGGACAAATTAATGAGGAAGAATTAATCGATACGAGATATCCTCTTGCATGGACAGTAGAATGAGAACAATCAATCCCCATGGATTGAATAAAGGGTTCAGCTCGAAATTCCAAAAAGGTTACAGAATATTACAGACACCTGAAGAAGGCCAGAGCATACAGTAACTGAAACATTGACTATAACAACCAAGATGAGGACACAAGTAAATAAGAGTATAATAATTTTTTGGTTTCATATTTTCAAAATGCCTTTTTTCTTCTTCTGAACTTTTGACAGCATTCATGGTCTTTATGAAATAATAAATCAAATTTTTAAAAAAGAAAGAGAAAAATGGAAATTTTGTATTCACATTTGGGGAAAATTGATGTGGGGAAAGGATGTTGATAGCAACACCAAAAACTGTTACCAAAAACTTCAGGTTTAGTCTCAGATCAATAGAGAATTATTTAACTCTTAGAGTCATATAAAAAAAATTCAGATCTTAGATCAAGAGGAATAACTTCTGAGAGTTACTTCCCTTGCACTTTTAGGTAAATCTTTTTATATTTTTAAAAAAAAATTCAATTCACAAAAGAGTTCCATTTTAAAAATATTCTACTCATTGAAAAGTTCTGTCTAGGAGTGGTTCCAACTTATGCTGGTTATATGATGATTCAATATATAAATTTCTTTTAGAGCCGAGCTGTTTTAAGAAGATGCTAATGTCATTTCTACTACCGTATATGCTGGTATATAAGATGGACATTTAAAATTTTAAAAACACAATGCAAATATTACACTCGGAGCCGGGCTGTCCATTAGACAAACCTAAGCAAAAGTCTTAGGGGTGCACTCCAAACTGAAAAAAAATAGTAGCACAAATTTTAAGCCTCGCATGAAATCCTTGTGCCAGTCCTGATTGCACTGCACTGGTATTATGACTATAGGGCCATCTACCGTAACTTGATATGAACAGTTATAGGATTTGGATGAGTTGCAGTGAGCTTTTAAAAAAAGTGACAAAGTCCCGGTTTCTATTGCATGTGTCAGCTTAGTGATCCTTGCAAGTTTCAAGTCTGGTCGAGACCAGGACATTATTCTTACAAGTTTTTATGAGCACCCCTTTGGCAGGATGCAAGTTCACAGAAGGGATACCTCCACCCTAATCATACAGCTTAGAGTGTACTCAATTAGCTGCTGAGTGCACAGGGAAATCTTTCCTAATGAAGCTTTCCACACTCTTCGCTCATACCAGGGATTGAACCAAGGACTTCTGCATGTGAGGCAGACATGCTAACCATTACACTATCTGAGCAGATGCAATGAGCTGTAATCCTCCAAATACCCATGCGAATCATTGATCTTATAGTCCGGCATGTATGGTAGGCATCTATTTTTTTTTCATCATGTTCACATGGTGCAGAATTTTTAACTCACTTTGTACAAAATAATAGTTAAGGAGTCAAAAGGACAAGAGTTATTCTAGGATATATTACTAGAGTATATACCTTGACAGTAAATGTTATGCCAATTCAACCAAAATCATGCTCTACAACAGTGGTTCTTAACCAGGGAGGAATACCCCCCTATTGGGTCTTAGTAATTTGGGGGGGGGGGGGGTAAGAATTTTCACAGACAGAAACAGTCACAGAACATTTCAAGAGAACTAGGTTGAATACAACATTGACAAAATAAGGAAAATTAAAAACGCATTTTTTAAAAACCCATGCTTTTATAAAAATTGAAAAACTGCAAAATCCAAATGAGAGTATATAAGACTGACATTTGTCGTATATTTTGGTGGATAAGACAATATTTGAAGCATCCAAAAAACACCCCCCAAAAATGGGATTGTTCTATAGGCCAGATACAAAAACAATAACTAAACAGAGCTAAAACCATGAAATTCACACTGAAATTGTGGTCTCGTCTTATCTCAAGATCGCCTTATCCGCCAAAATATACAGTAATTTAAAAAGAAAACTATGCAAATATTATACTGCGTCCAATGCGCTGGTATTATGACTAGGGATCCATCTAACGAAGATCGATATAGAGACTTATGGGTCTTGGTTGAGATGCAATGAGCAGTAGTCCTCCAAATACCCTTGTAAACCATTCGTCTTATAGTCCAGCATATACAGTATTTGTGAAGTTATTTGAAGAAAAGAAAGAAAATCTATTAACTTCAGTAAGTAGGTTTATCACATAACAGGATGTCATTTTATATTTTTAAAAACAAATAAATAAAAAAAATACCATTCACTAAACCACCTAACGATTTTTAAGATTGTTTTCCTTTGGTTTTTTTTTCCGGCTCACTTTCTTCTCTATGATCTCAAAAAGACGATTATTTGACAGTATATAAGACCCCCTCTTTAACCACCTAAAAATGGCTCAAAAAGGTAAACATAACATTCGTTGTCCAGCCCCACATTGGCCAGAACTTGAGGAGTTAAAAAGAAACTGGGTGATAAATGAGAAGAATTCAGAGAAATGCATTTTTTTCTTAACTTTTAGAACTCTGCATTATTTTTCAAGGGCGCTAAGATTTTGTGCACCTGCGTGTCTGTTCATGTAGGACTGAAATTGACATGACATGACAACACAACCGCAAAATTCAAACACAGTATCGTTCAGCAGCTGGAGTAGCCTGCTGTGGCAGGACAAACGTTTTGCTCAGTGAACGAAGTCACCTACAGAGTGCTAAACGTTAATACGCCCGGCTGAAATAAGGAGAGGTGGGTGGGGTGTGGGGGTCTTATATGCCATCAAATATTACTGTCAAATGTTTAAAACAATCTAAATAATAAAAAGGCATTTTGGAAAAACATGACCATAAGAAAAATAACATTTTGTTTTTTAGTAGGGGTGTAGCTGTAGCTGTTGCGATAGTAACACCTTCTTCCCAGGTGAATAACGATGTCATAATCTTGTCTGATTTTGTTTTGTTTTTTTTAAGAGATGAGTTGTTTTTATCATTTTATTTTGGCTCATTAGGACTAATTTCCTCATCTTTGTTGTTTTTATCACAATGTTCCAGCAGCTAAACACCCTAGCCTTCTTGTGTGTGTTGTATTTTAGTATGTTGATCCTTGCTCTAAGTAAATATGTGCTTTACCTTTCATATACGTCACATTTGGTGCCTCTGCCTGTAAGATCTTGGAACTATCTTCACTTGGTAATGAGAACAGCCACTCCCTAATAAAGGATAAGACTTGAGGAATATCGGAAAAATGTAATCCATGGAGAAACTTTAAAATCAGGCATAGCTGATCATGTGTGGAGGGAGAAGAGGTACACAAATTGTTATGGAATTAACCTTTTCAAGACTCCCGGGACATATATATCCTAAGATTTCTATGACTGATGGGTTATATATGTCCCGTAGATCTCTTTTAGAAGTCTACTTGGATATTATTAATTCAGGCATTAAGCACATTAATAGGTTAGTCTTGAAAGGGTTAAGACAAATTAATGGACAAAGAACAACATTGGAGAGGATGTTTGAAGGAATCTGCGCACATACTGTACTCAATTCATTTGATCAGCAGACCAAGCATAGATATTAATAGAATATAGGAGCCATGAATTGGCAGTTCAAAGAATTTGACCCCAAATAATCAGTATTGGTAAAATTCACCTAGTTCATTGGAAGTTCACAGATGGGTCAGGGGAAGACATCTTCAAGATCTCATAAACAGAGGCATCAGATGATATGTATGGCAGGAGCAGCGTTTCTAATTGAGATGTTTTTCATCTAAATCTAGATGTTTTTGGTTGCGTCTTGATGTCAGAACTTGCTATTTAGTTTTTTATTAAATTTATAGTAATAAAATAAATGTTGAAGATTAAAGTCACATTCAATTTATTAATATGTAATATAGATATTTCTAGGTGTTTTTTGACTAAATTTTAGATATAAACTGAAAATAAAGTTTTGCCAACCCATCTCAGAACAAGGTTCAACATAAGGCTAGAGTATAGCAAAGTACAGTGTTGCCAGATGTCTTTTACCACACATGACCAAATTTCTATGTTCTTGGAAACAAATTAAGTCGCTTCAGTACCAAAATAATCAAATAACTTAAAATCCATCATCAGACTAAGCTTAAAACGATTAAGATACATATTTTTTTTATGTATTGTACATGTAAATTTAGGTTGTATCATATCATTCGTGTGTAAGGGATTGTTATCTTTTGTAAATTTTCCTACTTGCTTTAATACCAAATCTCTATTTTCGGAACTAAATAGCTTTACTTAGTACCAAATTTGCCCATTTTGGGACTTGGAAAGTACCAAATGGCAACCCTGGCACAGATACCGAAACATGATGTGTTAAAAAAAATATATAAAACAAGGATGAGGATATTAGTCTGGATGAACCAAAAGACAATCTTGTTCTCTATTCACCATTTCCCTCGTTTACTCCAGTCTTTTGGTTGCCAATGTAAGCACTTAGAGTCAATAAAAGTCTTTCGCTTCTCCATGGCGCGATAGTGTGACTCCAGCTGTTCGTGTGACAAAGTAATGATATACTGACCCTTGTAGTAGTTAATCAAGTTGAGGTGCTGCAAAGTCGAGATGACGTCCTCCTTTTTGATGCTGGTCAATTCTGAGATTTCATTGATGGTGATGCTGGGGGACTCACCAGCCTCGTTTGGCTTCAATTTGATGAGGATGTCCAAGATGGTCTGCGACCAATAGCTGCGATAGGACAAGAGGCCAAGATCAGAAAGAGGCTTCTCCGGAGAGCCGGTCTTGCCCTCGAATTTGGAAAGTTCATAGCTAAAGTCTATCAACAGCTTACCGTAACCTTTTCGCTGGTAGGGGGGCAGAGTGAGTATACAGGCCACATTGTAGTCCTCGCTCGACTCTTTCTCTTTTGAAAAGTAGCCGACAATGTGATAGCCACGGCTGTCCAGCTCACAGAGGACATAGAAGAGAAATGGATCTGTGTCATAATAAAGAGTCTTATGGTCAAGAAAAAGCTTTGCCAGCAAACACAGGTGCTGGGCGTAATTCTTGTTTTTCCGACCGTCAATCTCAAAGAACGAGACGTGGTTCTTACGATATATTTCATTGCCTGGCGGATGTCTCAGCAGACACTTGGATAGGTGACGCTGTAGACATTTGTTACTTTTCACGTACTTCAAGCAATACTCACAGATGTAGACAATGGGTAGTTGGGTAAGTTCCTGTGGATAGGGGGAGAAGTACCAAGGTTCGATACGGTACTTGCCAATTTCAATTAACTCTATGTTCTTCATACGTGTTATGAAGTCGTCATGGTGAGCAACCATGCTACCTGTTTGTCGAGGTACCTTCGGCTGACCCCCATCTAAGCTAATTAACAACATATCACCTTGAGGGGTGAGTGGCGGAATTGGCTCCTCCTCAATAGTCAACTTACGTTTACGCCCAGGCGTAGACTTCTGTTTAGGCATAGAGCCGTTAGTGGGTGTTTTCTGTCGAGAGAAGCCATTGGACATACCAACTTCGGCCTCGGGTGAACCGGCCGGGGTTTGTAAGACTGCTGTCGGGATAGGGCTTGCGACTGGGGGTATGTTGGTTATCGTGGGGCCAGTCACGGGTAAGGGTTCCCTCTCGGGACTGTTTGGACGACTGGTTTCTTCTCCTGTCTTCGCATCTTTTTTCGGTGCTTTTGCATCCTTTTTGGCCATTTCAACTTTGGTCAAGTCCATTCTTTCCTCGGGGACCCATTCATCGAGACGTTTGTTGAAGTCGTCAAAATGAACATAGTAAAGGGGCTTTCCACCGACCTCTTTCTTGCTGAGGATTTCGGCAGAGTGCCAGCCCTCACCATTCTTTAAAAGCACAGGGAGCCTGCACCCCTCAGTTAGCTCAATTTGATCTTCCATGATCGTCATGATTGGCAAAACATCAACGGAAACGAATTGGGCAGACAAGGGAAGAAACTAGTGTCGCGGTACCGTGATGGGTTACCTCCCCTGCCCGACTGAGAGAAAAACGACAAGCTTAGGGAGTTGAAGGGACTCCTTGGCAATGTCGAACCAGCCCACCGCAATCACGGAATCCCTGAAACAATAAGAAAAACAAAATTAGTTATCAAGCGATTTAAAACACAAATTTTTATTTGAATTTCCAAAATGAATTTATTTCTAAATTGGCACGCATACAACAGTGGGGTACAAAGATTTAAGACAAAAAAGTTATTTCCCTTGAATACATGGACATAGACAAAATTAATCCCTTACTTAAAAATTGTGGTTAGAAAACAAAAAGTCTCAAGTAAAAAAGAAAAAAAAACAACTTCATATGCAAATAAATTTCCTTTTAATTCCTAATAACATTTTTGTCTTAAATCTTTGTATGCCACTGTTGTATGTGAACCTCTAAATTTTTCCAGTTTTAAAGTAACTCAAATTTAAATTCAATTTGTGAGCTATCTACACAAGTTAACCCCTCTATATGAGTGGCTGCACATGATAGGTGCTCAACGAACCATTTTTAAAAAGTTGATATTCCCGTTATTTTTAGAGCTACGATTCTCAGTTTCTCTTTTGTATTGAAGCTTGTATGCTCTGCATTATGATTCATAGAGTGTTAGGGCTTCAAAATAAACAATATGGCTCCAAAAATAACGAAAATATCAACTTTTAAAAAAATGGTTTGTTGGGCACTTATGTGCAGCCACTCATAGATATTCTGGTAGGTTTATGCTCACGTTATATGGCAGAGGCATTTTCACTCATGAATTTGATTATATTGCTAATTTCAAAGCATGTCCCAATTTTCAGTTGTAAACAAATGAAAGGGCTAAACCATTTGTTTTGTCGACACACAAGTTACTTAAAATTGTAAGTTGTAAAGAAAACAGGCTTACAGTCAAGCCATGTCGAAAGCACTAGTTTTTCTTTGATCACCAGTGTTGAGCAGTATCAAATCTGATCAATACTTAGATGGGTAACAACTGAGGAACGCAAGGTATTGCAGGCAGATTTTGACTTTGAGCAAGACTCAGCAAAGCTTAGTAAATAAAGAAAACAATATATGAAAAAGATATGTACCTGTATAAAACATAAATTTAGGTATGATAAGACAAGTAAATCATTTGAGAAAAAGTAGAAAAAGGGTTTAGTTCAAATATGGTATCAAACCACTGTGAAAAACAATCTAGAATTACAGCTTTTAGTACTGTATATAAGACGAACATTAACTATGCAAATATTACACTGAGCTGGTATTATGACCGGGCTAGGGATCTACCAATGGTCAACTTGGACAGTTATGGGGCTTGGAGGAATTGCAGTGAGCAGTAATTCTCCACATACCCTTGTAAACCATTTGTCTTATCTATTCACTGCCTTAGTATTTCTAGGTGAAATAATATACAGTTATTCCTGCTTGGCATATCTCTTGCATGAAAAGACAACAAAGGTTTTGATGCCGTCAGAAATGTATTAACCCTTCTGAGACTCCTTGGACACATATATCCAAAAGTATCTATACACATCTGTTTCTTTTCAAAGTTTACTGATTCAGGCATTAAGCACCTTAAAAGGTTAGTCTTGAAAGGGTTAAGTAAGCATAGAAACCATTCCAATTTGAAACAGTAGTCAATTTGAATTGCACTGCCATTGACTGGAATTGTGGCTTTACAGTACAGCAAAGAATACAGGTTGAGTACCCCTAATCAGAAACTCCAAAAACTGAAATATTCTAAAATCAAAAACTTTTTAAAAGCCAACATGATGTCACAAGTGAAAAATCTCACATCCAACCTCACTGTAGTATGATTCAAAGACAAGACAAAGGCTGATTTTCAAGGCATTTATCTCATTGTGACTACAACAAAAGCTTGGTTATCTTTGTAAATCTTCAGAAACATAAAATTATATTTACATCACAAACGATGAAAGACAAAACAGGTCATAGTCACACCGAATTATTATAACGCTAGATCTACATGCATTAATCACTGCAGGGGAGTAGCTGAGGAG
>VCCN01005665.1:1031595-1049173 GCA_006491835.1 Architeuthis dux | reverse complement strand
GGATAGTACACCTGAAGAAGGCCGTAGTATGGATCGGCCGAAACGTCGCGTGAACAACAAAAATGACAAGGAGTTCGTGTGTCCGAAAAACTCTTTGAATGTTAATGACTCTTCTGAAAATTATAGATAAAAATAAAAAACCTTAAACACATCTCAATTATAGAAAACTCTCTGAAGGGAAGTTGCAATTTTAAAATAGCTATCATAGTTTGTTTTTTTTGCCTGTTTTTTCCTACATGTTTTTATTGAAACTAATTTATCTTATTACCAACTCTTAAATAAATTGTCAGACTGGTTCTCTAAGTAACAAGACTGGTTTAACTTAATGCCATAAGTACTTAAAGTGATTTATGACGCTAGGGTAGGACATATGACTCAACAGTACGGCAGGTATTTCCGGTTGGGTGTACTGCCCTTACAGCTACAAAATGATTCACTGCCCCGCCTACGCTCTGTCTTCCCCAACTACATTTGATTTATTTTAGAAAATAATTTCCTCAGTAAAAAAGCCATAGGCAATAGAATGTTGAGTGGTTTTGCTTATCTTTTAACTGATTTCTCGTCAGATTAGTTTTATGAAAGTGAACCAAGTTCATCTTTATTCATTTATTTAGCGTTGTCTATTTTTTGCGGTAGAATATTTTACTGCCTGTCCCATAATAGTTGTTACATTTGCATATACATTTCGTACTCTAAATGTAACAACTATTATGGGACAGAGGTCGTGAATGTTTAGGGAGGAATGAGAGTTACTTGCCCTTTGTGTAGACTTTAATTACTGAATCCACCGCTAGGAGGCAGTAGGACCGAAAGCTTTGAAAGAAACTAAGGAATGTGAAAATACAGCATGGCGGCATCCACAATCAAAAGACTACGGCCTCGGTATGCCGAAGCCCCAGAACAGGACTTGTTGGAGGATTCACGCTTCGACGATGACAAGGTTTGTACAGATACGTCTATAGAACAGGAGACAGTAGAGAAAAAGATTCAAGAGATGTTCGAACTGGCCCGGTTGAAGTATCACAGTGAGTACGAACTGTCGCCTTCGACAGAGGAGGACAGCGATTCGAACCAAGAAGTTGAAAGGCGACATCCTCGATTGGAACGAGAACGTCATATTGCATTTTTAAAATCAGGCTTAAAGGAGTTAAGCAGTTCCTACCAATGTCTCGATGGAAGCCGCACTTGGCTTTGCTACTGGATTTTACACAGTCTAGATCTATTAGATGTTCTGCCACTACCCGAAGAAACAGTCCATCATATCGCTGATTTTTTGAAACGGTGCCAGCATCCCGATGGAGGTTTCGGGGGAGGTCCTGGTCAGGAACCTCATCTGGCTTCCACCTATGCCGCAGTAAATGCCCTCTGCATCCTTGGAGACGAGTATGCTTATTCGGTAATCAATCGGAAAGGCCTGCTAGATTTCTTCTACAAGATGAAACAGCCAGACGGATCGTTCAATCTACACGCCGGTGGAGAAATTGACGTGAGGGGTATATATCTAGTCGCCAGCTCTGTGGCCATTTGCAACCTTATTTCAGGACAATCTCCCCTGTTTGAAAATACACCCGAGTGGATTGTTAGCTGTCAAACATACGAGGGTGGTTTTGCGGGAAGGCCAGGACTCGAGGCTCATGGGGGTTACTCTTTTTGTGGCCTGGCTTCACTTTGCCTAATGAGAAAGGTCTCTTTGTGCGACACCAAACTACTTCTAAGATGGCTCGCCAATCGACAAATGAGATTCGAAGGCGGTTTTCAGGGTCGCACAGGGAAACTAGTAGACGGGTGTTATTCTTTCTGGCAAGCAGGAGCGATACCACTGCTACAATCGACACTTGCGTTAGACGAAAGGGACTCCAAGATTTCAACTGATTCTTGGCTATTTCACGTTGGAGCCCTCCAGGAATACGTGCTGACTTCATGCCAGCATCCACGTGGAGGTCTCAGAGACAAACCCTCCAAACCCAGGGACTATTACCACACATGCTACTGTCTGAGCGGTTTGTCGGTGGCACAACACAACGGAAATAAAAATATTCACATCTTGGGCGGTTTGGATAACGAATTGAAAGTCACCCATCCTGTCTTTAATATATGTGGAGATACCGTGTATAAGGCTCTGAACTATTTCAAAACTCTGCCTGTTCCTGTAACAAACAACTAAGTATTAAGGTGAAACAAAAAAAGAAAAGAAAGATTTGAAGGATTCTTAAAAAGCGGTTGAATTTTACTGCTTACAAGAGTTATCTACCTTGAGGGTAGATGCTTAAGTAAGGGGAGGTAACTACGCTACTTCCGTATCTGACTACCGAAGATCGTGTGAACAAAAAGACTAGGGATATACAAGCTTTTTTTTTTTTTTTTGAAGGAAAGTTATTTAAATTTGAGTATCAGCATCTCTAAGCTAATAACCATGTTTGATTTATACACTTTAAGATATTCTTGCAGTTTTATACATTTTAAAGTATTCTTGCAGTTTTCCGCGTTAAAATTTTTTTTTTTTTTTTTTTTTTCCGTTTAAAAACATGACCAACTAATTACAATTTTAATTGATATTTTGTTAATATTCTGTGTCAATGATGTCCTGTAGATAAGTTGTGTTGAGCAATTCATTGCTTGTACCCATTATGTTACGAAACGTTTGCTTGAACAATGACCAGTTTCTTTCAATATGTGTGTGGATGGTTGGATCTCTGAATCCACAATTTACATCAACAATGAAGTTCATGCTGGAGAGCGGCTAGCCACTTGAAAATTTAACGCGGGAATCTGCAAGATACTCATCTTAAGCTAATATAATATCAAAGTTATGTAGAAATGGTTGCTTCCAAAATACTCTGACAGGAAATAAGTAGATAAATAACCCTACCTTACAGTGTGCCAGGAACTCTTTTAGGTATGGTTTTTCAAAAATATCTGAACATTATCCTCAAAAACAAAGAGTAGTAGAAACTGGAGATGCAAAATATGCCTCTGCTTTGTTGTGTGAGGAAATAGGATTTCCAAGGGTTGGAGGTATCACATTTTATAATCGCAGGAAAATTATTAATTTTACCTATTCCAAGACTAAATTTAATTTTATTTATTTTTTCCAAGGCAATTTTCACATTGAATATCAACCTCAAACATAGGACTTGCATATCAATTTGCATAATAAAATCTTTAAAAGATCAAGAAAGCAGAAAGTTTGTAGTGAAATGTTTGTTTACTCCTGCAGCAAATATAACCTTATTGAATTTTACATTCCTCGGTGTTCCAGATCACATATACATAGGTGCGAGGTGTAGTCTCAAAGAAATTCAATATTTTCATATTGAGGATTTTTAAGTCAGTTTCTATAATCTTATTAGCCAAATTATCTTTTCTTTTTATTATTATTATTATGATTATTTTACTTTTCATTAGGGTAAATGGTGGATATGGTTAGACAATGTGGAAAAGAAACGATGAGAACGTGTTACGTCTCGAACATGTTTATTATCATAAAGATAAATCTTTATGCATTTCGTCTTTGCGAACAACGTCCTCAGAAAAGAAAATTTCTTCTGAGGACGTCGTTTGCAACAATGAAATGCATACAAATTTATCTTCATGATAATAAACATGTTTGAAAAGTAACACGCTGTTCTCATCCTTTCTTTTCCACATTGTCTAACCATATCCACCATTCTGTCGGATTCCCTCACATCCATACAACAAACATTAGGGTAAATGTAAAATAGCAGGGCAGACTAGGGTTCCTAGCCTCGGGAATGCTACCAAGACAGGGAGGTGAGCCCCCTTAAGTCAGTTGGATGCCAACTCTCTTCCTTCCTGCAGCCAATCTGATGCCAAAGGTATTGCACTCCACTTTACTTTGGACTACATCAGCAAGGCCGAGAGGGGAAATTCTGTTGATTGAGCATCCCAGGCTTATGCCCTGGATGGGTCATTCCATTGTGTACAGAGACGGAAGGCCTTCTTATTAGATGAAGTAGTATTGTAAACCATTATGTATCACAACTTTACTCTGGCCGTCATCCTAAAGTGGTGAGTAACCAGCACAGATCGGAAATAAAGAATTAACTCTCGGTGAGACTCGACCTCATGTCCCTTTTTGCCGCAGCAGATTCTGGTTAAACATACCAGATGCTTTGTCATCGAAGCTACGAGAACCTTTGATGGCTCGCTGAAGATCAAATCTACCTTTTAAACCCACTCTCCAGCCCCATGTTTGTTTTAGTTTCTGTACTAGTAGTATCAGTAGAGCAATTATCTTTTAATCATTGCTACCAAAGGTTTAGGTTATTCATGTGTTCACACATTTCTATGTATCCGGACCTTGCCTAGACCTAATCGATCATAGTAGAAACTTGAGATTTTGCGCACACACGCCCCTCAATGAGTAGGGAATGTTTGGGTTTTTTTTTAAATTCCGCCTCTAAATAAGTTTTTAGAGGGGGGGTTCAATTTAATCTATCTATCCATCTGGACTTGAAATTTTGTACACACACTCCCGTCAATGAATAGGGAAAATGTTTTGTTTGTTTTTTTGAAAATTCCCCTCAAATATTCTAGTGTGGGGTTCAATTTTCAATGTAAGCTTATGCTAAATTGGTCACTAGTTTGTGCCCGCTTGTTTTATGAAAATACAGACATTTTTTTAGTGAACAGTGGGTGGTGGTGATTCATAATTTCCCATGGAATGCTATTTTTTATTTTTTATTAGATGAAGTATTATAAACCATTATTATTATTTTCCTTCTTCTTGATTTCTTTAGTTGTTTTTTGTCCTTTATTAGTTTATGTTTAATGAATGAATGAAAATTCTATCTTGCATTAGATGTATAAAGGGTCTGGAACACAGTAAGATTTGTATACTTCAATGATTTCAATTTCAAGTAGTTTATATTTGCCACACAGGTAATCTTCTGAGAGACCTAGCTGCTTTGTAATCCTGGATTTCTTTCTAGTCTCGAACCTGAATCTATGGCACAAGTGGGAAAGGTGCAATTATTCCAGTCAGATTCACAAAGTAGGCTAAATGAGGGGATAGGAGTAGGAAGATTGTGTTTCACCAAACTTCCTAGAAGGAACAACTTGCCTGTCTTGAAATATCAGCACTTGAAGCCTTGGGAATATTTCTAGTCTTGAACACCAACCTATGGCACAAGTGGGGAAATACACAATTATTTCAGTGGCAAATGAGAAGATGGGAATAGGAAGATTGTGTTGAGCCAATCCTCCGGTTAGGAAGATGCCAGCCTGCCTTGAAAATCAGCATTCAAAATCTTTGTTTTGATGCTGGAGCACTGATTTCTGGCACCATTGACTTGATATTTACACAGCTTAGCTTGCCAGGAAGATTGTGTTGCACTGAGTTTCGCAAACAGAAAGACTTGCCTGCCTTGAAAATCAGCATTTAAAGCCTTGGAATTTTTTCTAGTCACAAACACCAACCTATGGCACAAGGGGGGGGGGGGTTGGAAATATGCAATTATTTCAATCTCAAAGCAGGCAGGCCAAATGAAGCGATGGGAATTGGAAGATTGTGTTGCTCCAAGCTTCCTAGAGAGAAGAACCTGTCTACCTTGAAAATCAGCATTTCAAGTCCTGATTTTTACCTGGGCTCAACCACCAATTACTTGGTGGTTAGTACACAACTACCTCGGCCCCCAAAGCAGGTCGAATTAGTCATTTACTAAGGTTAGGTTAATCTGGTTTAATAACGCATTAGCAACGCAGTCAGCGAGTATTTAACTCGGTCCACTAAAGAATTGATTTACAAGAAGACGAGCTTGCTAAACATAATCCTACAACAGAGGCTTTGATTTAAACGCATATTTTAATAGCACGCTTATTAGAATGCAAATATTGCCAATTTAATTTTCAGAACAAAAAATCAATACGTAGGATTTAAATTACAAAAATCATAGGTACAAGTTAAGTAGTGCGGTCCTTCACACAGAGCTAGTAATATTACTTTATTTTCACATCCAATGACTGCACTCCTGAATTACAAACAGTAACTATTAATCTATTTTAAAATAAATGAAGGTGTTACAATGAAAATGAATTAGAAACAGTAATTATTAATTTACTAGTTAATACCCATGAAAAAATTCACGGATATATTTGAATTTCTATGAGAGAAAAGAAACTACTGAACTTGTTTCAGTGGAAGAGTCCATTGTTTCAAATGGTAGGGGGGAGATATTTTTATCAGCAAAATTGTTACCTAGTAATGTGATGATTGTGTTCTTGACATAAATTTTAGTTTTGCTACATTTGAATGGGTTTTTATTTAATTAATGAATCACCATGAATAAAAAACACGAATATACAGGATTCCCTGCTATCCGAATATAGAGCGTTCCTACTTTCATAAGCCAAAATGGTGTGAAGCGAAGATTCAATTACCATGAATTTATATAGGAATTTTTTTTTTTTATCAGCTAAATTGTTACCTTCAAGTGGAAGAGTCCATTGTTATGGACAGAGAAACAGAAAAAATCACACTGTTCATTATGAGTAGATTTTAAAACAATTGAAAATGAATTCCAAGCCGTTATTAATTTATTTTAATACAATTCAATGAGTAATAATAATATATCATTGAGAAATGCGTCACAATGTACAGTCAAAACATTCCCAACATTCTTATTGTATCACGTTAGGGGTAAGGTTACTTAATTCGGGACCGCAGTTATTAGGTTATGAGATGCAAAAATAAAGCAATACTACTAGCTTTGTATGGGGGACCGCACTTCTTTCCAGGGACCACACCACTTAACTTGTACCCGAAAATCTTAACAAAATATGCCTTACAAACCACAGGGGAAAACTTGTCATAAAAGCCTGTATCGATGAAAAAAAAAAAAAATTATTTTAACACAACTTGTGTTCCATAAAATCAAGATTTCAACCTTGTATAGATTATTTGTTCTACTTTCCTTCAGTATAAATTTTGGCAAAACACGATTAGGTAAAGGTTATACCAATTGTAGTTATGCGAAAACAACAAAAAAAAAGCTTGTATATATCTACTTCATGAGGATTTCCAAAATGAAAGAAATAATGATTTTTTTAACCCGTTGGAACCTGATCACTAGTCAGTACACTATCCCTGGACATTTTTGGGTAAATTTCACTATTTCCGAACTGCCTGTGTAACCCTTCTTCAGTGCTCATGAAGCTTACCCGCCTCTTTTTCACTCCTGAACTGCTGGGTTGATCGGCGTCTCGATCCATCTTTTGAACAGACACAAAAACGTTTTGAATTATTCACAGAAATATGTAAACATTTACCCTATTTCTAACGGTATGGAGCAGTACTACAAAACTATTTTATGGAGGTACATGATTTTACTGGTACTATGCTGATTAGACGCAAGAGCATTGAACTAGTTAACTGGTATTACCGGTTCAACGGGTTAATATAATTCCTAGGTTTTTCTGTTGTATGTTTTGTGCATGTCCTGTAAAAAATCTGGAGATTTCTGTTCCTTAAAGGGGGAAAAAAATCTTCATTTTTGAAATGAAGTTGTATTAAATAAATATATATATATGTATACACAGGCAGCTAATTCATTTGGTGTTTTTTTTTTTCTGTGTCTGACTACATGCAACAAAACTTGCATTTTCTCATTGTATACATATATATTTACCTATCATGCTTTCTTTTCTCTTTGTTTTTCCGGTGTTTTTAGTCTCTTAGTTGGGTTTCATGACCCTACTTATTTTTGGACATCCACAAAAGCGTGCTTTGAGTTACACATACAAGGTCTTTCTGGAAAGTACCCAGTTGTTTAATTAACAAAAAAAAAATAGCCTACCTAGGGCAATGGTGCCTTAGTCCCCTTCAAAGTATGTGCATTCTGACCTCACATACTTATCTCGGCGTTCCGTCCACTTTTCAGTTCTCTTTCGGGATCGCCATCAGCTGCCTCGTCACATTCTCCTTAATCTCGTCCAGATTCTGAAAGTTCCTCTCTTTTTCCCTGGGGAAAAGCCAGAAGTTGCAGGAAGCCAAATCTGGACTGTAGTGGGGGCTGACAGATCTTGATGTGATTTTTTTTGCACCCAAAAAACCCTGCAGGCAACGTGAAGAATGGGCAAGCTCAATCATTGTGAATAGGATAATCACACAAGTTCACTCAATGCCGTCTCACTGCCGACTGATTAACCCCATGGGAGAGTATGATCGTGCATGTGCAGTAAGGTCCCCTCTGATTGGTTACCAAGTTATATCAAGGCGGCACGACCAGTTCTCAAGGTATTCAAAATGACTGGATACTTCCTTCAAATAGTTTTTCGGACGATTGAGCTCCCTGTTGTTCGTGTTGTTAACCTGATGTTTTGGCCTTCCTCAAGTGTAATATGTGAATGTGAAGTTTTTACTCCAATGGAGGCAATGCTTAAAATGTAGAATTCGGGTGTTTTTTTTGTTTTTTCTGTACCATGTCCCTGTTGAGTAGCGGAAGCCACATCGGGTTGAACTCTACACTTGTCTGACTAATACATTGTCGACGATACTTTCCGGACTGACCTCGTCCATTTGTTGCTCAGGACCTGATTGCTACCACATGGAGCATACTCTCAAGGAAGGCCATGGAGCATACCAGCCAAAGCATGTTAAAAGCAACAAAACTTTGAAAAGATTAATATCCTAATCTTTGTTGTTTTTATCACAATGTTTCGGCTGATATGTTATTCAGCCTTTCTCAGTTGTATATTAACATCCACTAATCCTTGAGTGTTGTCCAAGACTTTCCTATTTTATTATCTGTAAATTAAGAAGATATCCTTTGCTGCTCAGAAATTTCCAAAGTATGGCATTCTGTCAATATGGATCAACATCCATAAGTGCGACTGTATATACCAGTATATAAGATGAACATTTAATTAAAAAGAAATTTGAAGACCACACTGGAAAAATGATCAAACTCCATTTTTTTTTTTTTTTTTTGTATTTGTTGAAATACTGGCTCTACTAGGTTTGACTACAGTTGTACTGTATAGTTATTTACAAAACAACTGTAAAAAAGTTTAAAATCCAAATTACTCAAAATGATAAAAAACGTGAGTTTGCTCATTTTTCAGTGTGGTCTTCATTTATTTGTTATCTGTAGGCCACACATATTTGTCATCTGTTTTCTTTAATTGCTCATGCTGGAATTCAAAATTTCTTTGTGTTTTGTAAAAAACTTTATTGACAAGTTACACTTTCTTCTTCTTCTTTAATAGGCCTTATATTTTTACTGCAATTGATTGCACATGTTTTCAAGCGCTTTTGTCCAGTGGGGACTTAAGTATTGAGGTTCCAGAGAAAATGCACTTTCTATAAATGCATTTAAAAATCTTTTTTTATTATTATTATTATTATTATTATTATTATCAATAACAAGTGGAAGAGTCGATGGTTACAGACAGAGAACCAAGAAAATCACTTTCATGTTCATTATATAAGTATATTACCTTAGCATAGTTTGATATCAGAGCATGAATAGTGTGAGATTGGGGATCAAACCCACTAACAACAGACAGCAAGATTAGCTGATCCATTTTTTTTCATTTGATCTACCTGTTAATTCTAGTGAAAAAAAATCACTGATTTCTAAGAGATTTTAAAATTTTTTAGAAACATTAATACTGAATTCGTTCAAATGGAAGGTAGGAGGTATTTAATAAGCAAAATTATTACCTTTCGAGTGGAAGAGTCCAGTGTTACAGACTGAACCAAGAAAATCACACTGTTCATTATTAGAGTAGAAGATAAAGACAATGGAGTTTTCAGGGGCGTTACTATCCAACAATCTGGTGTGAAATATCCAAAATTCTCCCGTGGTCTCCCACAATGAAACTGGTTTCAATTGTGTGAATCAAGTTTTAATAAAGAAATGAATGACAAATAGCATTCCAAGGAAAATTATGAATCACCAACACCCATATATGCTTCTTTTTACCTCGTAAATTAAGCAGTGGTGGTGGCAAAATTAAGTTACCTTGATGAAAATGCTACCAGTAAGGTATTATGAGAGAGCATTTAACTTGGTAGAATATACGGCTGTCTTCAACTCAGTGCAAGAACAAAGTGTTCAGAACATATACAAAAGTGGCACTGCAATAATTAGACTACATAAAGTTCAAACCGGTCTGTTGTGGGTAGCAGTGATTACTTCAACCAATAATAATAATAATAAAGATTGATAAATGAGACTTTTTGCATTCAATGTTTATTTATCTGGAAAAGTTTAGATCTCTCATTCTTCACCCTTCTTATCACTTTGCTGTCTTCCTATGTCCTCACTAACAGTGAAATGCCACTTTCGATCCTGCTGCTTATTGTGGTCCCTGAAATAAGCATCCAATGCTCTCTTAATCAGGTGGTCAGCTCTGACAAGAATTGGTCCATTTTCAGCAATAAACATTTCCTCATCAGCATGTTCTTCTATGCTTTACACCTGCAGGCAATGTAGCAGTAAGTTTGTTTGTATAAGTGTTTGTCTCACGTCCTCTCAATGAAAGACAGCAAACTTTGATCTCTGCACTCCCTTATCACTCGTTTTGATCATTTGTGCCTCCCTTTGGACAGATGTGCCTCATAGCAGTGTTACAATGCTTTTTCACACCCTGGCATTTAATAATAGAACATAGATTCTGATTTTATAGTTTAATTAAATTCTCCGGGGATCTCCCAAAATTAAAACTGGTTTCAATCGTGTGATTCAACAAAGAAAAAAAAAGTAGATTTGTTTTCAAGATGAGATATCAAACTCTAACTCACCAACATAAAAACTAGATATTCATAGATAAGTGTGGGTGGCCTAATGGTTAGCAGCACAGACAAGTCTGGCTGCTGCAGGGTCAAACTCCACTCAAATTTCTATTCTGACTGAAGATGATTACTGCAACTTTTGTATTTATATAATAAATGAAAGATTATAAAAATGTGTTTTTTGTATAAATGTATTTATTTATTAGACTGTGTGTATCTGTATGATAAATTTCCATTAATATCAAAGACTTGTCAATTTAGCTCAGTCAGTAAGACATCCTCCTGGCAATCAGTTGGTTGTGAGTAGGGGAATGTGAATTTTACATATCAGTTTACACCCCTAATTTTGGTGAGGATTGTTCTTGTTATAGTTATAGTTGTCAACTCCAGACTTTGTACTAGAGTTTGACAAAAATTGAATCAATGAACCAACTCCTACTTAGAGTTTGCATTCACTTTGTACTAATGGCCTTGGGAAAGGCATGAATCCATCTCTTCTACCTCTAGCTATGGGTAAATAACAGGGCAGACTGGGCTCTTCAGCTTTGATTAGCAACCAGTGTAGGAGACGTACAACGAATTCAAACCAGGAAAGTCTAGAATCATTTGAGGCTGACAAATAATAAATAAATAATTTACCTTCATTTTAATTTCTGATTTTAAAAAAGCAACTAAAAAATTAGGATGAGGGTAAATAGTAAAAAAATAACTGATGATTTACAATACTTCATTATCGAAAAAATAAATATAAATATCAAAAATTATTAAATCATGATTTACAATACTTCATTATCGAAAAAGTAAATATAAATATCTAAAATCATTAAATGATGATTTACAATACTTCATTATCAAAAAAGTAAATATAAATGTCTAAAATCATTAAATGATGATTTACAATGCTTCATTATCAAAAAAGTAAATATAAATGCCTAAAATCATTAAATGATGATTTACAATATATTATCAAAAAAGTAAATATAAATATCTAAAATCATTAAATGATGATTTACAATATTTCACTATCAAAAAAGTAAATATAAATATCTGATTTACAATACTTTATTATCAAAAAAGTAAATATAAATGTCTAAAATCATTAACTGATGATTTACAATACTTCATTATCAAAAAAGTAAATATAAATATCTAAAATCAGGCTAGCAAAGGATTCGAAAAATAAGGATTTACAGTACTAAAAACAATTGGGTTAATTACTTTAATCAGGTACCAAATGACATTTACTAAAGATATTTAAATTGAAAACATTTAAATATAGAAAGGATGCTGAACTATGACGTGAAAAATCACCTGACGAAAACCTGTTTAAACTGCATGGGGAATGTATTTCCAAAATGTACGGTTAACAGGGCTCTGGTGGAGCTTCAATGGACGTTGCAAGCTGAAAGTTGATTATAATAAATTGCTCAAGTAAAAAAAAAATGGATGAATGAAATAACGCAATCATTGTATCCCGCTCCCCACACCAACTTGTGTACAAGTGAAAGATTTCTTTTTTCAATTTGTTAAAATAGCAATAGTAAAACTCAACAAAAGTGTATATTAGAAACCGTCAAACAAAATTGACAACATAGGTTTCTTCAGTTTTTAAGTTGGTCTGGCTAGCTGGCTGTCTTTATATGTATCATACATCTATGACTGACAAATTCAATATTCTGGATATGACCATTTATTCCACAGCACATAAGTCTATTGGTATTTATCTTCTCCTATTCCAGGGGCTTCTTATATAAAGCCAACAGACCTCTGACCTTTACCCAAAAAAAACATACAAGTGAGTATATATATTAGAAACCATCAAACGTCAAACAAAACTGTCAAAATAGGTTTCTTCAGCTTTTAAGTTGGTCTGGCTGGCTATGTATGTATGTATCACGTGTACAGGCCACACCAATGGAGCTAGAGGGCTTAAAATTTCAACATTTACTTCTTATTATGTCTAGAAAAACCTTTTTTTGTTTTTTAAAAATTTCCCCCCAAAATAGGTTTTTAGAGGGGGGTTTAAATTACAATTTAAATTTATACTAAATTTGTCCCTTAGTTTGTATCCGGCAGCATTCACACTTGTTTTTTGAAAATTCATACTTTTTTAGTGATCATGGCCAATAAAAAGGTGCGAGAAGTAACTTATTCATTGATCACCCCTTTTTCCAATTTTTTAATTGATCACCCCAACACATTCCTGCTGCCAAAAGTCATTGGTCACATGACGATTTCTATTGAGTGACTAACCAGACCTGTTTTCTTTTTTGTGCCTATGATATATAGATATTTACAAAGTTTAGCTTAGTCTGGCACAAGGCCAAAATAATGGTGCACTCAGTGAGGATCAATCTCAATAGCAGTGGCTTAGCTTAGCACAAGGCCACAAGTGTAGAGTATCCAGTGGGAACTGAACTTGTCTCACTACACCAGTAATGGTAAGCAAGACTAGCTTGTTAACCATTACAGCATGGTTAGGTACACTTTATATCAGGCATGGGCAACCTTTTTCGAGCAGCGGGACGCATGAGATATTGCGCATCATAAATCGGGCCACACTGCTAAAAAACAATTTAACAAAAATCCTACTTAATCATTGCATGTCATCAAACTGTTTTTTAGTTTAAGAAAATGTTATTTTCTTCATTAAATTAAGCGCATGCAGCCTGCGGACCGCTGTTTGCCCATGACTGCTTTATATGAAGCCTAGCTTGTCTGGTACAAGGTTACTGTAATTAGGCACCCAATAGGGATTAAACTCAATACACAAGCGAATTGGTCTGTAAGATAAAGACATTGGAGTTTTCTGGGGCGTTACGATCCAACAATCTGGTGTGAAATATCCAAAATTCTCTCGTGGTCTCCCACGATTAAACTGGTTTCAGTTGTGTGAGTCAAGTTTTAATAAAGAAAAGAACGACAATAAAAGACTCCTTAACATAAAACCAGATTTTCCTCATCTTGCTAAAAAGTATCAAACAAGTGAAAGGTTTCAAATAGTTCATCGGATGATTGAACACCTTCTTGTATGTGTTGTTAACACAACGTTTCGCCCAATCCATTCTTCGACCTCATGGGCACGATAGAAAATCTGGAATGGCTGACCATAACTGGAGAGTGAAAGGCAACCACTTTCCTCTCTGGGAGGAAGTCCAGATTATTGACAGAGAACGCTGATGAAAGCAGTGAAAAATCAAAGTGGCAGCTCATATCAACATGTCAACTAAATGCATTAGTCAGAGTACGGAGTTCAACCTGATGTGACTTCCACTGCTCAACAGGCCCAAACCCGACAAGACAAGGAGAAAGAAATACCTGAATCCTACATTATAAGGGTTGGCTCCTTTGAAGTTAAAAATTTCTGTTTACCCCATCACATTCGGATATTACACCTGAAGAAGGCCGAATAATGGATCAATCAAAATGTGTTTAGAACACAAACATCAAGAAGGAGTTCAATCGTCTGAAGAATTATTTGAATGTTAATGACCCTTCTCAAAACTATAGAACAGCACAAACAACAAGAAGTTCAATTGTCTGAAGAACAATTTGAATGTTAATGATCCTTCTCAAAACTATAGAACCCCACAAACAACAAGGAGTTCAATCATCCGAAGAATTATTTGAAAGTGAAAGCAAAATAAATAATTCACGTTAACAATTTCTTTGTAAAATGTTTGGAAGGAAGTTAATTCTTAAATTAGATTTTTAAAATACACCAAAAAAATGATAGTTTAAAAAGAAATTGGGGAAAGAATTGGGTAGCCAGGATGTTGAAAATGTCCTAAACAGCCGTAACATGGACATCAGAAGGCATACATCAATACACAAGGCGGGACTACGTTCATAAAAGTGTTAAGTTTTAGAATTTTAATATTTTCATAACGTCCAGAACACTGAAATTGAAAATATTTTTCAATATTTTTTATTTTCATAGTTTATTGTTGGGGAAATACTATTTTTTAATGTTAAACACTTGTTTAGCATCACAGTATGGTAAACAATCTTTTTTTCAACTTATTATCACTAAATAGATTCCCCCTTTCAATATATCCAATCCAATATGTCAAAACTGCAGTTCACTTCTGTTCAAATTCACAGTACTCAGTCCAACTGGTCTTCACTCCTACAATATACTACAATACAAGAGCCTCCGTTGGGTCTGTTGAGTCCGGCTCTGAGACAGGTTCCCAAGAAGCCACACCATTTTCAAAGTCAAGGCAAAAGGGTCTGCTGCCATCTTGAACAACATTCATATATTTTCTATAGTTTTGAGAAGTGACATTAATATTCAAATGGTTCTTGGGATGATTGAACTCCTTGTTGTTTGTGTTGTTCTATAGTTTTGAGAAGGGTCATTAATATTCAAATGGTTCTTCAGATGATTGAACTCCTTGTTGTTTGTGTTGTTCTATAGTTTTGAGAAGGGTCATTAATATTCAAATTGTTCTTCGGATGATTGAACTCCTACTTGTTATTTGTGTTGTAAACATAACTTCTGTTTAACCCATCACACTTGGTAGAACTTGACAGACTGAGACAATGTGCTGTAAAATAATTATAAAAAGTAATTTCATCAAATTTCATTTGAAATTAAGAAAAAAAAGAACAACAATGTTGGAAGCAGGGAAAAATCAAAGAGCAGCTCACATCAAAATGTCGACTAAATGCACTAAGTGCGGATTTCAACCCGATGTGGCTTCCACTTCTCAACAAACCTAAACCCGACAAGACAAAGACACAGAACCACCCAGGCCATGTGCTATAAGGGCTACCCCCCTTTAAACATAACTTCTGTTTAATCCATCACACTTAGAATAAATAACGGATTGGCTGAAACGTTGTGTTTACAACACAAATAACACGAAGGAGTTCAATCGTCCAAAGAACCATTTGAAAACATTCATATAATACTTATTAGCACCTGTGTCTCTGCCAGCTCTACTGATGATTCTCAGATCTTCCAATTCACTTTGGTCTGACATTTTGCAATTCACTACATATTGTTAAAAAGGGGGGGGGCTTTTTTAGCAATACATTTTAAAAGAAATGCAGGTTTATGCCACTATCCAAAAATAGAGCGTTCCTATAAAAACATTTTGTAAGCCAAAATGACCTAGAGTGAAAAAGCAATTATCATTAATTTGTATGGGAAAATTTTTTGAGTGCTGCCAGACATCAAAAATGATGACGATGGTATGTTAGGCTGAGTCGCCAGAGATTGGGATGGTGGGAAGTACAGGAGACTGAGGTGTAGGATAGAAGTGAGTGTGCACTGCCTCTATAACAGCTTGCCAGAGGGAGACATTTTTTAAAGCAAAAAAGTGGCATTGAGCAAAGCAGTTTATATATATAGAACATTAGAACATTTTATTTTAGAGTGAAAAAAAAGTATACAATTTGCATATACAAGCACACATCATAACTGTAATGTTTATGTATTGATGTGTATGAATCTATATATATGTATGTATTAATGTTCACGATTAATAATAAATAAACATGCCAAAGCAAGCTCCCAGCAAACCCCCATTCTGTTTCTGGATGAGCTAAATATAGTTATGAACCAAACACATACGAACTAAACACAAACAGAAAGAACAACAAAGCAGGCACTAAATACAAGATAACATTATAATAACAATCATAGTTACACAATGTCTATGGCCTTAAACCTTTGCGGTGGTGTAATAAACATCATAATTCTTCTTAAAATCATTTGCATCTGTTGATAGCACTACATATTCCGGTAATCTATTCCAAAGTCCTACTACTCTATTGCTAAAAAAGTATTTTCTGATATTCAATCTACTTCTATTTGCTTCTACTGTATATGTGTGGCCTCTCGGTCCCTTGTACCCACTTCTAGTAAAAGATACATCAGGGTTTAGAGAGAGACGGAGAGAGAGATATATTTACACAGATAGATATCCCAATCTAAGATAGATAGATAGATCCTAAACTTATATTATAGGAACATATATATCTAGATATTTACTAAGCTTAGCTTAGTACAGCTCAAAGCCACAATTGTGGGGCATCTAGTGAGGATTGAACCCACTATATTAATAATGGTCTACATGACCAGCTTGCTAATCACTACTCCAAGGCGAGGAGAAAGAAGCCTAAAGCGAACTTTTGAAAAACAGGGAATACCAGTAATTAATCACTGCTACCCACAACAGACCGGTTTGAAGACTGTCGTTGGGTTTAGGTTATTTATGTGTTCTGACATTTATATGTATCTATGTATCTATCTATGTATCCGGACTTCACCCAGCCCTAACCGTTGATAGTAGAAACTTGAAATTTTGCACACACACTCCCTTCAATGAGTAGGGAAAATATTTTTTTATTTTTGAAAATTCCTCCATAATGGGTTTTTATTGCGGTGTTCAATTTGCAATGTAAGTTTATCCTAAATTGATCCCTTAGTTTGTGCCTGGCCACATTCATGCTTGTTATTTTGTTTTAAATCATGAATTGATGGTTCAAACTATACTGGTAGCATGTTCATCAAGGTAACTTAATTTAACCACCACCACTTAATTTATGAGGTAAAAAGGAGCATATATGGGTGGCAGTGGTTCATAATTTCCCCTGGAATGCTAGTTTCATTTGAGGCCTAGAGAAACTGTTATCGATGTTTACTAATCCAGGCTTAGTCTGGGTTAAGTTTACTTGTGTTAAGACACATTCAATACTGTTTACTCAACATGTTTAATTTGGGAAGAAGTGCAGCAGAAGCTATCATCAAATTACTGAAGCTTATAATTGAAGTTGAAACCTGTAAAGGCTAATAATAATTATTATTTTTAT
>VCCN01005665.1:970324-986620 GCA_006491835.1 Architeuthis dux | reverse complement strand
CACTCTTTTGTCAGGTTGGCCGTGTGTGTGTTGGCGTTGTCGTACAGCAGGATGACACCTTTACGCAAACGTTCTGGTCTCTCTCGACGAACATCTTCCCTCGGTCTGTCCAGTGTGTCATTGTATCTGACTGCGTTAACTGTCTGACCACGCGGTATGAAGTCCACGAGCATCACACGTTTTGCACCCCAGAACACAGTTGCCATCATTTTCTTTTTCTTTGGGGGGTGGGGGTGGTGACGATGGATGCTTCCAGGTATCAACTTTTGTTTCCTAGGTAACATGATGCATCCAGGTCTCATCACCCGTGACCAGGTGCTCCAGAAAGTCTCCATCAGCTCCCCTAAACCGTTCCACACTGTTGTTGCAGAGGTGCAAGGGTTGCCCCAGTCGCTTGACGCCACCTTCTTTGAGGAGGGTATTTATGCGCTCGTGCACCGATGGGACAAGTGCATCAATCTCGATGGCGACTACGTGGGAAAGTAACATATTAGTGTTGGTAACATATGCACAATGTTTTATTTGTATAGTAATAAACATGTTGGATTAATACATGTGTGTACCTTACTTTTCGGACATCGATTATTATATTATTTTATTTAGACGAAATATCGTTTTGATTACTAATGGTTTACAATACTTCATCTAATAACAAATAATAATAAAATAATCGCTTTTTTACTAAAACCAAAACAAACCCTGTCGTATCAAAACTGATAATAAAACAACTAACACTTCGGATGAATGTAAATAGTAGTCAAAATTAATAAAATAGCTTACAATACTTTATCTAATAAAAAAAATCGTTTTTTTACTAGACTAAACCTCAACAGACACTGTAAATACGAAAGTAAAAAATGTTAGCTTCTTTAGCGGTGATTGGTCAAATCAGTCCTTATGATGCGATCCATTTTTGACGGTTAAGTCGTTAAACATTGCCAATCTTTCACTTTTAGCATTATTCTTTATGATCTAAAAAAACGATATTTCATATGTGACAACCTAATGCATTATATTTGATTTATAATATGCGATATTTGTTTATATCCATATTAAACGTCTGCATCGTATTTCTTGCCTTCCAGGTGGATAAATTGTTGGTTGCTAGTATCCTTGCTGCTGCTTATCACGGATGCCGTCTTCGGAAGTTCTCGTAAGTAATATTATATTACAAGTTAATACCCGTAAAAAAAAAATCACGGATATATTTGAATTTCTATGAAACTATTTTCTAAGAAAAAATAATAACAAATTTGTTTCAGTTGAAAAGTCCATAGTTTCAAATGGTGTGAGGAGGTACTTTTATCAACAGTTAACCATGAGTTGGAGAGTCAAGTGTTACGGACAGCAAACCAAGAAAATCGCACTATTCATTATATGAGTATAGTAACTTCGCATGAATTGGTATCAGACCATCTATACTGGGAGAACGGCCAGCAAGATTAGCTTGCTGATCATTTCTATACGACTGTCCTGGTTTTCATATGATCTACTCGTTAATCTCAGTTGAAAAAAAATTCACTGATTTTTTTTTTTATAGAAAAAATACTGAATTCGTTTACTGGGAATAGTGCTTAGTTTGAAACAGTGGGCAGGAAGTATTTTTTCAGCAAATCTTTAACCCCCCCTCCATCCAGTGGAATAGTCCAGTGTTATGACCCACAAACCAAGAAAATCACACTGTTCATTATTAGGTTAGATATAAAAACATTCAATTTGTCCACGCTTCCGATTTCGGTTTATTGGGGCATCCGTTTATTTGAGCCAAATCTGGAAAAACCTGAACAAATCAAGTATATTTGTAATTTCCTTCACTTATTTGGGCCACGTTAGTCGTTTGATTGGGCCAAGGTGGATCCACCCAAAAATGTAACCAACTCTTCCCTACCTCATTGCCCATCCTTCCACAACATTTTATTTAAATTAATTGCGTACTTTTGGAGATATCTTGTGGACAGACAGACTGACAGATAGACAGACGGAAAGACGGACACGACCGAATACATATATCTCCCCAACCTCGTTGGGAGAGGTAAAAATATTTGAAAAACAGCACTATAGCGAATCAGCGCTAAACGAAGTAGCGCTAAGCGGGATACTACTGTATTCTATATGTAGATATGTGTATGCGTGAGTGGATGAAATTAAGGGCTTGTTTTTCACGAGATGCTGTTTTTAATCTTTGAGTTATAAATAATTTGAACTTGTTTACCTCATAAACGACCGGGATTTGTCGAAAATCCCCTGTTTGTTACTTCGTGTTAAAATGAATGAATTGTGTGAAAAACCCTCCTATTAAAAATAAATTCAGATCATTGCAATTATCCTGCATTATAGCGTCTCCTAAATATACACAAATAACCAATTTAAATTATTTGATCGTACTAATTTCAGTCGCATATACGGTGTCGCCTATAAATGAGTACACCCCTAGCACTTTCTAATAGAAAGTTAATTGTCTTCTAAACCAAACATAAAGCAGGATGTTATTATTTCTCGTGGAGGATTAACACAATCAAAACGGATATTATCAGGGATTATTTATGACCAAACTCTACAGCATTGAAAAAAATATGAATATGTTACAGTACAAAAATGAGTATACCCCTACGAAAAAATATTTTTGGCGACAGAGTTTTCAATACTGTAGAATTTGGTCATACATAATACCTGATAATATCTGTTTTGATTGTATAATGTTCCACTAGAAATATAAACCAAGCATAGCATGATTTTATTAAGAAAATTAGGGGCGTACTCATTTATGGGCGACACTTTATATAGTAGATGTATATTAAGATTAGGTAAGCCCGGCACAGGCCTCAGTTGCCGGAGACCTAATAAGGATCGAACTCGCTACCCTTTTTAAAGACATTTTGCGGGGAAAGGTGGCTCATCAAATACGGTAGTTATTTGCTAAGATTAGCTTAGCCTGGTAGAGAGTTACAAGAGTGGGACATTTAGTGAGGATTGAACATGGTACAGTTGTCATGATCTGCAAGGGAAGCTTGCTCTGGAGCAGTCTCGCTCTCCGCGTACGCACGTATGCGTGTATGAGTTGGGGTCATAAACCCGAAAGACACAATCCCAAATGCCATAATTCCGAATGTTAAAAACCCGAAAGATCAGAATCAATTTTGTTTTATTTACAGACTCTAACCCTAACCCCGACGAGACTTTAAAAAGTCAGAAACCCTCAATACAGTATCAAGCAAATGACGATCTCTATAAACAACCAGATAGCCTACCTCTCATATTTAACCTTTGTTTTCAATGGGAATTGCTGTTTCCGGTATTTTGACTTTCGGAATTTCGCCTTTCGGCATGTTGATCTTTCAGAATTGTTGTTTTCGGGATTTCGACTTTCGGGTTTCCGCCTTTCGGGATTTCATCCTCACGGAATTTTGATCTTTCAGGATTATGGTTTTCTGGATTCTAGCCTTTAGGAATTCTGATTTTTCGGGATTTCAACAATTGGGATTATGGCGTTCAGGATTTTGTCTTTCGGGATTATAATCGGCACAAGTGTGTATATGTGTGAACATATAAGCAATGCAAAATTATCTTCTTTTATTTCCCACAAACTCTGTAGTTATCAGTTTCAATCAACTATAAGAATATATTCCTGTACGTATTCCTTTCAGGACTGACCCGAATGCCGTTATGTTCCAGTTGGCTATTCGTTTACCAGAAAGTTCCACACTGACACAAAATATCACAAAGATCTTGGAGAAAAACGCTAAGCGCCAACCAGGCCAAAAAACATGGCTGCTTCAGCTTGGCGGGCTTTCTTTAACCCAAAACAGCGTTCAAGTTTTATCTTCTGTTTTCAACATTACAGGGAGTGAATGGCCCACCCGGTCAGCAGCCGACGGTAAGTAAATACCCTATTTGGAAGAGTTCCATACGTACCCCAAAATTGTCTGATTAAATCTTTAGAAGAAACATTGGTTGACCGGGTAAAATGAGTCTGCTCTTGAGTAAGGTTTGTTTTTTTGTTCAATCTTTCACTGGTACCCAATGTGTCTTAAGGAGGTGAAAACAACGGTCACGTTATTTCGTCTGTTCGTTTTTATTCTTCTTTATTTTACTCAAACAGCATGCTAGGCCCATCGAAGCTTCTCCATTAACCATACATTTTTGGGAATACGTTCCCTAGTCTGCGCGTTGATAGCCTCTCAATACGCCGGGCGAGGAGTTGGACTTTTGAATTCAGAGTTGTTCGTCTCCTAGACTGGTTGCCAACTAAGGCTGAAGAGCCCAGTCTGTCTTTCTGGAGGGTAGAGTTAAACCAGTTAAGGCAAAATCTACTTTACCTATCCTCTTCTACATAAATAAAACTTGAAAAATCTAACTTAACATGCTGTCAACAGTATATTGGTAAATATCAGTAGAAGTTTTGCTTATATGGTAGAAAAGAAAACTGTAGATTCAAAAATGTGAGTTTCAGGCTAGTTACTACGATATATATATATATATATTTATATTATCATATAAAAGCTAAATATATTAATTTGTATGTTTCGTTGTATGATGGTTGTATGTCTGTCAGGTCATACTCTTGTTATAACCTAAAGGTTATACAGAACTAATAAAACAATAAAAGGGTTGTAAAATGAGATATTCTGTTGCCATAGGAATGAAGAATACGCTACAGGTTTAATAGACAATTGTGTCACAGAAACGCTGATCGTTTGAAACGAAAAGAAGTGAAAGAAAGAGTAAGTGTGTGAGTGACTGAACGAAAGAAATAGTCATTGAGTTAGTGAGCGAATGAGTTAAAGAAAGAGTTATTTATTGAGTGAGTGAGCGAGTGAGTGGGTTAAAGGAAGAGAAGAGCTATTCAATGAGTCTCTCTTTCTCCTTCCTTTTCTTTTGTCTTCTTTTACATGTAGCCAACTTTGTGAAAACATCGCCGCCAGCGAGGAAGGGGACGATAGTCGGAGACGTTTCTGGCCCCAAACTCGCAAAAATAGCAAAACATGGTCAAATGCAATCAATCATCATCATCATCATCATCATCATCATCATCATCATCATCAATAATAATGATAGTTGTTGTTGTTGTTTATAAAATATCGCAATACTATCAGCCCCCCCCCCAAAAAAAAGAATTTATAAAGATACTACTACAACAAAATAAAAATAGGTCAAAATTTAAATATGACCAAACCGAAAAGTTCTTGGCCATTAAAAAGGCCAGGTTTGTCAAATTTGGCCATACTTTCTTCCTAATTTCTTTAATACTGAACGATATCAGTGGTGACTTTTCTTACATGACATTTTGCCTTAAGACTTTATGTTCGATCACCCTCTAAAACAGATCCATACATAAATAACCCCGTCATATTTGATTAATATATACATTGTTTTGTCTTTTGTTTTGTTTTTCTCAGATGGTTGGCTTGTGAGACTTGCTCTTCGCCCTCACAACATGACCTACCAAGATGACTTTAAGAATGCTTCATCTTCTTTGTTCAAAGACTATTCTCATACACTCTGTAAAGCGGTAGGTATAAAGAAAATAAGCTTTCTCACCCCGTCTCTCTGCTCTTCATTATTAAGCTTATTTCAATGGAAATCATCATTATTGATATTTACTAAGCCTTGCTTAATCTGGAAAAAAGGCCACATCAACTTTGGGGCCGTCACCTTTATTATTATACACTCGTTACTAATGTAGGTATACTTCTCCCAAGGCTTTCTGGTAGTAAATGTTGAGTATAGGAGTCATTTTGCTAAAGGTGCTCATGTAATTCACAGGTTGTATATTGCCACTCAGTATACACGGGTTTAACGTCGGGTTTGTATTACGTTTACCAAGTCTGACACTAAATGTCCGTTCATTAATTCGACACAAAGTCAGTTGACACACTTTCGTTAGAGTTACAAGTTTCACACCACAAAGGGAATCATGTTCGCTTCGCAAAGGAATGAAACCTCCCTCTCGGTCTTTTACGCAAGTCCTTTATAGTCGCCTAACCACGTGACTTTCTCGGGCTCGTCCAAACTAAAAGTAGGGGTGATATCCATTGTAACTAAAGCTCGGTCACGAAGAAAAAGATCGGACGCTTCTTACTGACGTACATAAACAATCAGTACAGTCTCAGTACAACGTGAAAACTGCAATACAACAATAAAGCCGCGAATCAGGCAAATACACGTGCAGTTAAACATCATAAATCAATATACATACCGTTCGAAGGTAAAACGGCATACAAGCAATACAAGGCCACGATTTAAACAGAGAAACAAGTGCGGTGAAAACAGTAAGCATCAACAATATACAACATACGTAGCATTTGAAAACAGAACGACAAATACAAGCGAAGTAAACACGAATAGCGTGGATCAACAAATACATAGGAATACGTTCTTGACATGAAGCTTATAGGCGTTGCTATGTCGTAGTTCACAATGAATTGAATGTTGAGCATAGAAGTTCAAACTGTAAGAATGCTGAAGCTAAGATGAAGATACAAACTTAGTCACTATTTACCGTAATTCGCCCTTTAACCGGTTGTAGATTTTATTAGGAATCGTGTCGTGATTTCTGAGGAGCCCAGAAATGTGTAGTGATGTCGTGGACGCTGGTTGCGAGACTACTGGAGTCTGTTTCAGGATCATTATATGGGTGAAAAAATGCGTGTGTGCAGGAACACGCGTTTTCCAATTAACCTTGGTGTCATAGGTTAAGTTTCTCTGACCCCAGTTTCGGTGCGATCAATCTGGAGTCACCCTTTCGTATGGGACACAGATACCCACAAATCAACCAGAGACGTCCATGGGGGTCGGCCTCCCGACTTGCTTGAAATCCCATCAGCGGAAGGAGCTGGCGTGTCATTCTCGGAAACTCCCTGGAAACCTTTTAGATCTACTTAAAATCTCGTTAGCAAGAAACAAGGCTGGGCGTTTAACCTCCGAAACCCTTAGAAGGTAGTGCCTTGTCTCTTCAGGACACCGCCTGTTATCACGAAGCACCTTACGATGACGCCTGGCTCCTCTTTTTCCCAATCCTTTACTCCCCTTTCCACGTCCAGACATACCGATGTGTAGATTATTATTTTATCTTTTTTTCTTCTTGTATGGCTACAATTACACCCAACACTTATCTATTCTTCTAAGTTGTTAAAAAAGAGAACATCGAAAACCACACGAATGTTTTTGGTTACCTGATAAATAATTTCATTTTAATTTGTAACATTTAATGTAAACGTTTCTTGCTTGAGATCAACAAAATAATCTGTAGATATTGTCTCCAACTTGTATTTCAACTGATTGAATTTTCTTACGTATTTTTCCAGATCGATGGCTTGTATGCAAAAAGCAACTTATCACACCGTTATGTCGGCTGCAAAATCGAAGCTTTCAAGTAAGGTTTTGTTTCATTATTCCATATAATCTTTAAGACTATTGTCTTCATCTTTGTTGTTCTTAACTCCACAACCTCGGTATCAAGAGTTGTAGGAAGGCGTCATCCATCTTTATTGTCACCATGTCCTCGTAGATCTCTTTAGGTGATAAACCCTTGATACTGATGTAGAGGATGACTGCACGACGGATGATATTGTCCATTTCGCAACAATTGCCGACTCTCTAGTTTCAATTGTCTGGGACAGAGAATATAAAACAGTTATGAACTTCAAATTTTCTGTGTAATCATTCAAAGAGTTGAACTGTATGTGAATTTAGTTGCGTGTAACTCATATCCTTGTACCTTAGGCAAACAAACCTATGAATCACCCCTCGTATCTTATATATCGACAAATATGCCGAATACAGTATCGCCCATAAATAAGTACACCCCTACCACTTTTTAGTAGAAAGTTAATTGTCTTCTAAACCAAACATAGAAGGATTTTATTATTTCTAGTGGAACATTACACAATCAAAACGGATATCATCAGGTATTATTTATGACCAAACTTTCCAGCATTGAAACTGTTGCCAAAAATATTTTTTTGATTGTGTAATGTTCCACTAGAAATAATAAAATCCTGCTATATTTGGTTCAGAAGAAAATTACATTTCTATAACATAGTGGTAGGGGTGTACTTATTTATGGACGATACTGTACGAACAGACTGTAATTGACAGATCGATATATAGATCAATATATTGATTGATTGACATGAGATTCTTTTGTATTTTTCCCAATGCAACAATTCCATTAATCAATTTATTTTTCCTTTTTTTGCTTTCAGAGAAAATCCGTTAAAGATAATCTTTCGACTGATTTTCCGACAACGTGGAGAGTTAGTTCCAGATGAGATTGCTAAAGTTGTGCGACGTTTCCGCGACCCTCGCACGAATACCGCCCCCATTGGCAACGTTGATTTCTGGATGGACAGCATGTCCTTTGCCTTCCAGTCAACCAATGTACCAGGTAGGTTGAAGCTTTTCAAGAGACTGCAACACTTGTATAAACTTATACATAATAATTAAGGCTTCATATCTTCAAGATATTTAGACATTATTAAAAGAGGGAAATGTTTATTCCTGTAGATTCCTAGTGAAGTATAGGGCCGAAACCACAACACGCCAATTCACAGTGATTCGATTTGTGACCATTTTTGATTGATTCATTTTAGTATATTGATCCTATGGTTTATTTTTAACAGACTTGAAGGAAACTAGCATTCCAAGGGAAATTATGAATCACCGCCACCCATATGTTTTGTGATGGGGGTGATCAATTAAAAAGTTGAAAAAGGGGGTGATCAATGAATAAGTTACTTCTCTCGCCCTTTGTTTTCAAAAAAACAAGCGAGCACAAACTAGTGTCCAATTTAGCATAAACCCTATATTGCATATTGACGCCCCACCTAAAAACCTATTTAGGGGTGGGGAATTTTGAAAAGAAACAAAAAAAGTTTTCCCCTTCTCATTGAGGGGAGTGTGTGTACAAAATTTCAAGTTTCTACTATGAACGGTTATGGCTGGGTAAAGTCCGGATACATAGATTCATAGATACATATACATGTGAGATCACATGAATAACCTAAACCCAGCAATAAACCAGTTCTTGTGGGTAGCTGTGATTAATAATAAACCTTTGTTTTCTGCAAATTGCTGTAATATAATTGTGGATCATATGGCCACAACCACAGCATGCCAGCGGGCTCGGTTCTGGTAACTCCTCTCAACTGGGCTCCATGTCTGGCTCCAACTTTGCTTTACTCTCGACTAATCTTCTCCAGGTCTGCTTTGGCTTCCATTCGGCCATTTGAGCTGCTTTCCTACTCTCAAGCAAGGTTCCGATGTTCCAGGTCCTTATCCTGGTTTTTGCCTTTGTTGTTAGAAGGTTGTTCAGTGAACTGGATTTCCGTAGGCTTTCACCGGAATGCATCATGAGCTCTTTCGAAGAGAAATCTTTCCAACCAGGTTCTCGCTGGGGTTCTCGCTGAGGTTCTCGCTGGAGCTATCGTTGGGGTAATCGCTGGGGTGATGCTGCTGCGGTTTCAGTAGAAAGTCGGTTTTACGGGGTGAAGTTGCTAGACATAAGCCCAACCCTACTCCTTCGAGCTTGTGACAGGTAAGATAGCCCAAAAGAAACATCTTTTAGGAGTTAATCAAGTGAGATAACTGGTCCTTACATCGACAATAAAACTTTTAAAGATTCATGATACCAGCTAAATACCCAGTATATTACAGTCTGTCCGTATCTATTCAGAGGTTTATTTGGCGGTAAATAGGATATATATCTTACTATAATTCACCAAATGTCCGTCCGTCTGTATGTGACAGCGTAACTCAGGAACCACACAAGATATCCCCAGTTTTATGTATGTACTAATGGGATCCCCAGACATGTTTTAGCAAGTTACTTTTTGAAAATTCCAAAAAAGTAATAGTGTGGGGTCAGCATTCACTCCCACCCCGAAAATAATGGTCTGATATAATACTAAAAGTCTGATTTTGTTTATCTGTATGTGACATCTAAGTAGCTGAACCCAGTATTGTAGCCAGATGTATTAAGTACCCCTAAAATGCGCTAAATTAAAGAATGTAAAAAGTCAGGGTGATTTGCAACTGAATAATGATAGTGTGGGGTCTGCGTTCACACTCACCCCGATATTAATGATTTATCTAATACTAAAAGTCTGATTACTTGACTTCTAAATAGCCGAAACGGTGCATTGGTGCCAGAGATATTGAATTAAAGTCCCTTTAAAACAGTTTTGATCTCTTTTTTCTAAAGAAGATCTACCTGAGACCGTGACCCAAAGAAGCACCCAGTCAAGACAATCAAGGTACGCGTATGCAGCAGCACCGGCCACGCCCAAAATGGACCCAGAAATCAACATGAACCTAAAAGAAAAACGTAGGTATTTCAGAATTCTATCCAAGAAACTGGGTTGGTGAGGCTTGTTGCGAAAAGGACACTTGAGAAAAGAAACATTTTGATAGCAAATTACCGTATTTGCCAGCATATAAGACACATGATTTATAAGGGTATTTGAGAGAATTACTGCTCATTGCAACTCATAGCTATCCATTTCGAGCTTCAGTGAACGGCCTCCTAGTCATAATACGCAGTGAAATATTTTCATAGTTTAAAAAAGAATTAAATGTGCGTCTTATATGTCGACAAATACGGTAATACACGGTTTCATTTTTCGATATTTGCTAAATGTAACTTAATACAAGTCCAAATGAGATACATGTGGGTAGGATGATTATGTTACGCCAAAAAAGTTGGGAGTGCTTGCCTGCCGACAAAATCAGCGTTCGAATTGCTGGCTTTTGATATTTACTAAGCTTAACTTAGTAATAGAGGGTAAGTTGATGGTGTTACCCCAATATTTAAAATGGGGAGGACAAGTCTGTCTAGAAAATCAGCATTCGAAATATTGGCTTTTACCTTGGTTCGAACACCGATATTTGACATCGGCACGTACATATTTCAACCACATAGCAAGATTACGAGGGTCATGCTAAACTCAGAGAATCACGCTTCTTTATAATAAATACATTTATACTGACATATATATTTATAGAATTTATCTATACATAAATAATCCCGTCGTTTTTGACGCGCATGTAATGTTTATGTATATATATGTATATGTGTATGTTAAGTCAATAAACACGCCGAATCAGAACCTACCCATCAACCCCCATTTAACGGGCCCCATTTCCGGTACCGAAAACGGGAGCCCGGAAATGGGAACTGGGAAAATCTCTCTTCTTCACAGGCAATCACCCTGTAAACACGTGTCTTTGTTCCGTTTCTCCGCTTCTTTTCTAAGCACCACTAAACTCGTTCAAACTAAACACAGCTAAACAGAAAGAACAACAAGCAACAAAGGCACTAATAGCAGACGACATTACAATGGCGACGAGGATTACAGGGCACTATACTAATAATCAAATAAGTTTTTCGATTGTTACCCCTTATTTATGTATTCATTTATTTACTTTTACAGCTGCTGATCCATGTGCCCCGGATAAAAATGGAGACTATTTTCCTCATCCAACTTCCTGTAAGATGTTTATCCAATGCGCTTACGGTCGTAGTCACATGCTACCTTGCCAGCCAGGTCTGGTCTTCGACCCTGTCGTCAAAAACTGTGTTGCCCAATCAGCGAACGCCGATTGTACCAATGAACGCTAGAAACAAGAGAAGCCGAAATCAAGATGGAACCTAGAATGGTGGCCTCCATCTACACCCGGGTTTTAAAATTTAAAATAAATAAAAACAGAAAAGAAAGAAATATGTATAAAAGTTATGAACAGAAAACTTAATTCTTTTTCTATTTTCATTCAATCAAATTTTGTTTTATTATTTTTTTAATGACGAATTCCCACGAATTGTTTGAAATATTGATCTCATTCTTTTTTTTATGTTTTTGTTGTTACAACAGCATCCGGTCAATTCGTCGCCGGTAAATTGGTCATCGGTCAATTTGTCGTGAGGTCAATTTGTCGTATGGACAATTCGTCAACAACCCCAAGAAATGTTCAAAATTTTAAAAAAGAAAACTATGGTTCAATACATTAGATATCGAAATATTGAAATTTAATTTATTCAGAATCGTATTTTTCTTTCACATTTGTGGGGTAGTCCCCACAAATGTGAAAGAAAAATACGATTCAATTCAAATATGCTACATTGGTATACAATCACTTATCCAATGAATATTGCTCAAATAAACAAATTATAGCAGGCACCGGAGACAAATTGTCCTATCGACTAATTTACCTCACAACAAATTGACCGCCGACCAGTTTGACCAATGACCAATATACCGGCGACGATTTAACCAACGACGAGTTGTAGCACCGTTACAACAACGGCTGTAGTCCATGAGATTGGGGTTTTGAGGCTACCAAATTGCTAAAAGAAAGATAATGTTATATAGAATCAGAATATAAATGTTAACAAGGCTGTTCCGGTCATGGAATTGGGGATAATCCAAGGGGTACTGTGGAAATCTCTCCGTCTGTCTTTCCGACTGTCCGCACGATATCTCCGAAAGTACTGAATGGATTTCAATGAAAGGGGTTGGCAATGGGATAAGACAGAGGTGGTTAAATTTTGGTGTGGATCCAGAGATCTTTCTTTTATTTATCAATTTGGGGGTGGATTCAGGAATTAGAATTGGATCCAGAATTTTTGATTGAGAGATATTTTTCCGTTTTTTCCCCTAGATTTCTGTATTCACCCCAGTCTGTCAACACGGTATCTCCACAAGTTCCCAGTGGATTGTAATGAAATTTCGTGGAAATTTCATAGAAATTCTTTCGGATGTATCGGAAAGACACAATTGAGTATATACATAAATGTATGAAAAAAAAACAAAACGAAAGATATCTCTCAATCAAAGAAAAATTCCTGGATCCAGCCAAAAATTTAACCAACTCTTCCTTACCCCATTGCCACAACATTTCATTGAAATTCATTGAGTACTTTTGGAGATATCGTGTGCACAGTCGGAAGACAGACGGAAGAATTTCCACAGTACACCTTGGATTATCCCTAATTACACAGCTATATGATCGGAACAGCCTTGTTAACTTTCATGTTCTGATTCTCTATCAAATTACCTTTCTTTTTATGTATAATATGTCTGATTACCAATCTCCTGGACTACTGATCAATTCTACGGTTTTATTCAGATGTACAATCCGTATGGAAAGAGGAAGGGTCTCTTTTTTCAGTGGTGTAGATAGAAAGAAAAATGGTGACAAATACACTGATATCAATGTTTGGTTTACACTACTGAGAACAAATTCAGCATCCATTTTTTCATATGGATTGTCCAACTGAAGAAGAATGAATCAGCCGAAACATTGTGGTAACAATGAAAGCAACAACAAGAATGAGATCAATATCCGAACAATTCTTCTGATGATAATGGCTTATCCCAGAATACAGTAGATATGCTTATAGCTTATTCGTACTTTATACACAGTACAAAGTAAGAAATTAATTATACATAGCGTTTTAATGACGTGGAAACGCAAATTCTCCCTAACACAAATATGATAAAAATGATAAATATCTCGTTAGAGAGTTTTGTTATGTTGTGTATTTCGGATTCAATTAGTTTCATTTGATTGTTCTTATACACTTACTCTTGCCTGCTCAGGGCCTATCAGAGCGGGGTGCGGAGGGTAGATCGTACCCGGGCCCGGATCCATCACATTTTGTGTGAGCATACCTAGTTTTATATATCCGTAATTCATAGATATTGTCCATAATATTATACAGTGTTGAGAAATGTGGAGGTATGTTGAATAATATTGTTTGCTTTCATCATAGCATAACTGCATCAGTATGATTTAATGGGGAAGCCATGGAGCCGGTGTGGGACGGGCTCACTGCCAGCACCGCTTTGCCAAGGCTCCGAGTGCGTAAGATATTATGGGCATGACCCCAATCTTCATATACCATAGCTTCGTCAGTTCCAGAACGAGATCCTGGTATTTCCATTTTCTCTCTTTCTTACGTCTTCACCCTGTGGTCTGCTGGTACAGCCACGTGCACGATCTGGCAGACTTTTTTTTTTCTTGTTCACATCTGGGTTTCTTGCTTAGATGGGGTGGTCGGTCTGGATCTCAAAATCCCAGAGTATTTTACTCTGATTATTTTCTACAACCGCTTGTAGTTTGTGCTCATACTATTTGTTTAATTATTCTTTTTTTTTGTTTGGCTAAGAAAACAGAAATGAAATTGTATATTGTCTAATGTTTATACTAATAAAATGAATTCCCAAAACGATTTGTATTTCTTTTGTGTATCTTCTATTGCGTAGCATTTTTGCATGCAGACTTATTAGTCCGGGGGCCAGCAGGGGCTACCGTGCACCCCCGCCCATGATTCTACTTTTAGGGTACCAAAATGTTCCTTAGGGTATACATATATATATATTATAAAATAATCAAAAACTAAAAACTAGACGAAGAAGATCTACCAATAATATTAAATAAAAAATAAAGAAATTAAAATTAGAAGAAGAATTCAAATAAGAACTAATAACAAAACATACACGGAATTTTGAAAGATCAGGAAGAATAACTAGGTCAACGATGAGGATGAAAATGTAAAAATAAGTTCACAGAAAAAGGTCAGAAACACTTAAAAAATAACAAACAGATAAGGATCCATAGGTCAGAGGTGAAAGCCGTAACCCTTGAAAATGGCTAAACCAACAACAAAAAATGTCCAGCACCCGAAATTAAAAACAGATGACCACATCAAAAAAAGATTTTGTTGAGGGTCGTGTTTTTTAATTTTATTATGAGCGCTTCCAGTATCGTCAGCCTTTTTTTTGCGGTTGATGTGTTTTATTAGGCGGTTGTTGTTGACAAGAATTTGGCGTGTGGGAATTTGAATGGGTATGTGTTTGTTGCATCAAGTCTAGGATTAAGGCAACACCCTTCTCAAATTTCTACCACCCAAAATCACTTGATCCATGTATCCGGCATATAATCGATTTTTTTCTGGAAATAGTTACCTTTGTAGACAAACTCATGTGCTTTAATTACCTGTATTATTTAATCTTTGGTCCAAATTCTGACAGCTTTGAAGCTGTAAAAGGATGTTAAAATTAAATTTCTGAAATAAATCGGATACGTTTTGCACTCATTGTGTGTGTGCGTGCGTGAGCGTGCGTGTGTGTGTATGTGTTTGGAAGTTGTGTGTGTCTGTGTCTGTGTCTGTGTAATGAAAGATGACTGTAAAACATGACGTTTAGTTGGAAAGTACAAAAGGACCGACACTTTCCCGTCGTCCCTCCATTCTCGGATAATTAAATCATGTAAGCGGACACCCACAATCGGATGTTCTGATTAGTGTCAAGATTACGACTAAAGAAGGGACCGGTCAGTGGATTAATACTGTCTGCAGGCCGACATAATGGTGACCAACGGCAGCCAGCGATGACCGTCGCCCAGAGACGGTGCTGACAGATATGGAATCTGTCAAAACGCCAGTAGCAGTCGACAGGGACACTGGAACTGAAGCTGCGAAGCTTTGCTGTGAAGATAGATTTATAGGTAGTGATATTCAGGTGGGGAAAGCTACCTGTACTTTTGGGACCCATAATTGTTTGCCATCAATCAACCGCTGAGCAAAAACGCTGGAACAGAACCAGTAGAAAAGTTCACAGACGAAGGGGACACTATAAATAAGACGGCCATGTTGAAGGTAAATAAATCAGACTTTTCTGTTTGTTTCAGTGGTATAAATAGTGGGCCTATGCTAGGATACGGCGTATATCTACTTCTTAATTTCTAGGTCTTTTGTAGGTCTGTCAAATTACACACGGGGGCTTACAGAATCCTAGCTACACGGGTTCACTTTGCTCATTCATGTGATCTCCGAGCATGCATCCTAGATATAGTCTTACCGTATACCAAGTTCCCCAAATCTCGCCTTACCATATACCTAGTTCCCAAAATCCCGCCTTACCATATACCTAGTTCTCAAAACCAAGCCTTACCATATAAGACGTTTCCAAAACGCAGCCTTACCATATACCTAGTTCCCAAAACCAAGCCTTACCATATAAGACGTTTCCAAAACACAGCCTTACCATATACCTAGTTCCCAAAATCCAGCCTTACATATACCTAGTTCCCAAAACGAAGCCTTACCATATACCAAGTTCCCAAAACCCAGCCTTACCATATACCTAGTTCCTCAAACCAAGTCTTACCGTTTACCTAGTTCCCAAAAACCATTTCCATCACTGGTTTCTTACCGCGTTCCTTATCGCGTTAATTCGAAGATTGCTTGAGTATTATCTATTCGTTGATTTATGAAGTATATATCGAACCCCCTTTTTT
>VCCN01005665.1:837401-848372 GCA_006491835.1 Architeuthis dux | reverse complement strand
CGAAATACAGAACGTCCGAGTTACGTATAACTCGTATTTACAAACGAACTGCCACAGAGAATGTTTTTTTTAATTGAGTTACAGACATCGGTTCGTAATCAAAACAGCTGCGCAACTTTAGTGGTAAAACTTCAAAAAGTCTATTTTGGGCTAAAACCTTCTAATGCAAATTCTTACGGTACCGAGTTATTATTGCTTCTTTAATGGGTTTTATGCATAGAAAGGTAACATATATACTATATACTAAGACAAACATTTGACTAACAGACGCTAGATATGTACCGTACGTAACTGTTCCGACTTAAGAACAATCCGACTTACGAACAGACCTAGGAACGGAACTCGTTTGTAACCCGGGGACTCCCTGAATTTCGAAGCCGTAGTTTCGTACGACAGACGGGAAATTATTTTACATGAAAATTCTGACAGGCTGCTCCGCACACCATAAAGTCCGACCCCTTCCAAACATGCACCTTTAAAACGGTCACTGCCCTTGTAATGCATAAACGGCAAACACCGAGTAAAATGATTCAAAAATGGAAAAACGAATAACATCCAGTTTTCCCCTGATCTTGATAATGGCCAGAAGTATGGTTGAAATCGCTAGAACACAGACGTCTGCACAATACATGCATTCATTAAATCCAGATACAGAAACATATGTTCTCTTCTACGCAAACAAGAAGAGTTAACTAAAGACATGTCTAGGCGAAAGTAACTGTGATAACTGCACGCCTTCTCTCATTTATACAAGACCTTGCAGACGATAGCTTAGCCAAGCACAGAGCCGCAATCAATGTCCCCTCTAAGTAACGTATTTAGTTAAAATTTGATTCTATATTTTAGACTACTTCATTCAGTTGTGTCTATTCGAGAGGAAATGAATTACATCAATGAGTGTTTCTTATTTCTATGTGATGCAATGTCGAAATAAATTGGTTACAATTGCAGCAGAGGGAAGGGCATGTAACAGATAAAGCATTCATTGCATGGTAGTATAGAAAGAAAAAAGTGTCTCAGAAAAACTTTGAGTTTAAGTAGGTCACCAGGGGATTGGGGTATTGGCTCAACTGATGAAAGGGGAAGACTTTGTTTTGGATGGAAATCAGTTGGCAGAGCGAAGCCGGACAGAACAGACCTGGAATGTCTAGGACCAGGCGTTGGGACTACTACGATCAGTAGGAGTTGACCACGGCACGATGAAAGCTGGTAGATGTAGGAAATAGTAATCGGGCAGTTTCTAAAAATTGCAAATAAATCGAATTGCTAAAAACACCTATTTTTCGCATTGCCTCGTTATCTTTCGAGATGACTCATCTTCCCATTGTCAGCTGTGACCCGAAGAACCAACGACTGAAGTCTCGTCAAGTGCTGGAGTTTCCACAACGGTACCTTGGCGGTAGAACATACGGATGCATCATGGTACACAATAACACACATCTCAAATGTGCTATTTGAAAAACCAACTAACTAGTTGACAGAAACAGTTAGCTAAGAGATTATTTTCAATAATTATAATTATAATTTATTATTACACATAAGCTACATTATTTTAGGTCACACGCAGAAGGTCGCGGGTTCGATTCCCGGTACAAGCGAAGAGTGTGGAAAACTCTTCATAGGACAGAATTCCCCCAGCTATGGGTAAAATAGCAGGGCAGATTGGGCTCTCTAGCCTTGGTTGACAACCAGTCTATGAGAAGGACAACTCTGATTCCAAAACCAGGGATTGGAGCCCCCTTACGGTTGGATTGACGTCCTTCCGGCAGCTCTTGCAGTCAACCTGATGCCAGACGTATCGCTCTATGCTTTCCTCTGGACTACATCAGCAAGGCCGAGAGGGGTGGTTCTGACGACTGGGCATCCTAGGATCTCCATACGCTTCGCCCAGGCATGCGCCCTGGAGGGGGACGTTCCATTTTCTGTAGAGACAAAACGGAGGTCATTCATTTTAGGTTACTAACCTTTTGTGCGCACATTAATTTCCTTTGTGCACAGCTTAGAGAGAACTATGGCCGCAATAGTGGAGCGTCCTGTAAGGATCACGATCACGAGCAATAGCCTTCGAGTTCCAATTGCTCACCATCAGTCTACGACAGGCAAAAAGATATTTGAACTAAGATGATATTGGCACAAGGCCACAATTGAGGAGTACCTAGTGAGGATTGAACTTACTTTCAATGTCTTAAGAGACGATTTAGTTTACCATTATTTTGCCACAGGCGTCCCAAAAGCCTGTTTTTTTTTATTGTGGTTTATGCGTCTGTACATAGGAGAATTGGTGCGTTAGCGTAGTCGGTAACAGCGTGGACAATGGAATCGGCGACCAAGGTTCAATCTCCGATCGGGACTAGTTATGTTCACTTCGTACTAATGCCCTTGGGAAAGGCATGAATCCATCTCTCTTCCCTCCAGCTATGGGTAGAATAGCAGCGCAGATTGGGAAGGACACCTCTGATTCCAAACCAGGGTTTAATGCTTTTTGACGCCAAATCTGATGCCAGATGTATCGCTCTCTGCTTTCCTCTGGACTACATCAGCGAGAGGGGGATTCTGACGACTGGACAACCCAGGATCTTCATACGCTTCTCCCAAGCTTGCGCACAGGAGGCGTTACATTGTCTGTAACTACAGAACGGACGCCATTCATTCACATGGGAGAATACATCCGCAGCCTAATGAAGAAAACGAATTTTCCACAACAAATATTTATTTTTCAACATAATCTCATTGGCAATGACTATTTATTGTCAAATCTGAGTGAAAATAATGGTGTCTACTTGTCATATATATCAAAATGTGTGTGTGTATCAGTATCTTTGTGGGTGTATCTTTGTTTGTACGTGTCTTTGAATGCATGTGCGTGTGTCTTTATGTGTGAGTGTGTGTGCGTGTGTGTGTGTGTGTGCGTTTATCTTTGTGTGTGAGCATGTGTATTTGTATCTTCGCGTGTGCGTATCGTTGTCTGTGTGCATATGTATCTGTATATATATATATATATATATATATATATATGTGTGTGTGTGTGTGTGTGTGTGTGTGTGTGTGTCCTAGTACGTGTGCGTGTTTTACAGAACCTCTAGTCAATGTAAGCATTATTTACTTATTATGAATCACAGACTCTTTCACTGACTCTTTCATTGTAGCGTTGTGGGTACGCAGTGTGGGAGACTTTTAAAAGTTTCCCGGCCAGTTACTTCATATTATTAACATATGTGAGGAACATTACTTTATAAAAGACAGCATGGCAAATAACCACTTCATACTTTCTGCTCGGTTGTTCCCGGAAATAACCTTTTTTTTACATCAACATTATGGCTTTCGTCAGAACGGCCCTATATGAACTAGTAAGGTGACTTGATGTTATATGGATTAACTCAGTCATTCTCAACGGGGGCGAAAGTTGAGCTGAGAGACGTGGGCCAATAGAGTGTCACATACAAATGGATTTTTCCTAAAGATGGGCGATCTTTCGTTTTATGTCTGCAAAGTCAACAAATACATTGTTAAGATAGACGCTGCTATTAGTATTAAAAAGAAATAAATGCAACTTGCTTTTTGCAAACAACGATAGAATACATTCTTTAAATCGACGTTAACATGTTACATTTCAGATCAAAACATCAGATTGCAGCAATAGAAAACGGTAACTGCACGGTTTCGAAATAAGGACCCAGACCCATTTCTACTTGAAGGAACATTTTGTGCGATTCTGGGTAGGCAAATTGACACACAGTCACGTAACTGCACCAAGATGTTCAGTAGATGTCACTTAGTACACTTCATGAGTTAAAATCAAAGATAAAATATAATATTATATAAGAAACTTGCAGATCAATTAAGTTGTATGTGACACCGTAGGATAGATTTCCCCGTGCACTCAGCAGCTAATTGAGTACACTCTAAACTGTGTGATTAGGGTGGAGGTATCCCTTTGGTGGACTTGCATCCTGCCAAAGTCATAAAATAAGTGTAGGAATAAAGTCCTGGTCTCAACCATACTTGAAACCTGCAAGAATCGCTAAGCTTGCAACAGAAACCGGGTCTTCGTAACCGGGTTCCATACTTCAAAACATCAAGAACAAGAGTCCCATTGATCAAACAACATAAGTAAAACATCAATTTCATTAAGAATTTAAAGAATAACCATAAGGGGTGATAGGGGAAAAGGTTGAGAAACCCTGGGTTAGCTTATAAACATTGGGAGCCTAGTGAAATCTTAACACCTTCAGCACCAACGTTTCTTTCCTGATTTGCTGATTGTAAGCCAAGAATGAAACAATGGAGATTCCCCAGAGACTAAATAGCATCGATGGAAGACAGGTATTAGTCACAACAGTGTGCGGAGGACAAAATGAAAACATGGTGCCAATTTAAAAAACGGGGACGTTAATTAATTACGGTCGTTTGGCGCTTAACATGTAAAGTAACAAAAATGTTAATTAACGTCATTTGGCGATGAACGTGTCAACAGTGTAAATAGGGATAGCTTTAAATTGTACACTGATCTATTTGAACTGATGTCCATTGTTTGTTATAGTCACAACATTTCGGCCATTGTATCCTCCGGTATTGTTTAGGCGCCTATCGTATTCGGTAAGGTTCTCGGAATTTCAAACCTATATCCGATATCTCCAGTGAAGAGAATTGGTTTTGAGAATTAGATATACGGTAGAGCTGGGTTTTGGGAACTAGGTATACGGTAAGGCTGGGTTTGGGGAACTCGGTATACGTTAAAACTGGGCTTTGGGGATTAGGTATACTGTAAGGCTGGGTTTTAGGAGCTAGGTATACTGTAATGTATCCATTAGTATACAATGAACATACAAAACACCTGGAAATTGAAAAGCAGGTACACGCCGTACCCCCGCGTATCCCTCATTTCCATCCCTGGATATCTCGTATTGGGTAACGTAGCCCTATATATCGATAGATAGAATGAGTTTAAATGCATATAGATTCGATGGTATGTTTTGTTTTATTAAAATGTCAAGGTTATTGAAAGATGGAAGTCCCAGATTGTTTTGGTTATAAGGTGCTGGTTTCGAGAGAATAATATTTTGAATTTCAAAATAATCTGTCAGCAGTGTCAAATCTGCAGTGGAATGTTGGTTGACGATATAAAGTTAAGCACATTCTACTTTGGGAATTCAGAATACAGAATAGGAATTTAATTTAACTGACACGAAAAGTCAATAAATATTTCAATTCAATAACAAAGAATGCAGAATGACGCATAGACACATCGCAAGGCTTAACGTGGAAGGAGATAGGTATATATACTGGATGAATTTAGGGGGAAATATAAGAGAGACCCGGGCCAGCTGTCCAAGAGGTAGCTAGGACTTGAGTTAGTGGCCACGCCACCCCCACCCCCCTATACAGAGGGCACGGCCAATCGAACTCGGTGTTTCTAGAGCTGCACAGCTTTTTGATGTCAAGTGTAGAATTATGAGATCAATGCAACTTACAGAATTTAAAAGAGAAGTAGCAGTTATACGTTGTCTGTTTGACAACTCAAAATTCAACAATATTCTGGAGGAGAACTTTAACCTACGAAGAATGTTGACAGGTTATAAACAGTAGATTTTGTAGTATCATGTTTCTTAAAAATACAGATTCCCGGGGTGTCCGAAGTGAGAAAAGTCGAAATAAACGAAGTTGTTTTATAATGTCAATTGTTGTCTCTCCTCTTCATTGAAACAGCTGATCCCACAACAATTCCTTTCAGCCCAACACCAGACGACAAGGTACGGGGTACCTCGGAACCAATAGTCACACTCATCGGATGTATACCTTTGTATATTCATGGTAGCAGGGGTGTACACCCTTGAGTATGATAACCAAATTTGTTCAGGGTGCCCCTCGATTCACAGATCACGGCCACGTAACATGTGGGGCTACAGTACTTTATATGTTGAATTGGCGACGATGTAACATATTCAAATTGATGCCGTGCTGGTTCCGGAAATATACAAGTGGTACATACGTGTTATGTACACAAGCCGTTTTCGTATATGGAGAAATCTCCCATAGGTAAAGATAAAGAGACCCGTCACTTAAGAGACAACTTCCAATGGAGTATGGAGCCCGGTGACGAGGACCCGGTGTCTGTTGCAAGACCAGGACTTTTTATGACCACCCCCTTGGCAGGATGCAAGTCCCCCGAAGGGATACCTTCACCCTAATCACACAGCTTAGCGTGTACTCAATTAGCTGTTGAGAGCACAGGGAAATGTTGTCCTAATGAAGAGTTTTCCACACTCTTCGCTCATCCCTGGAATCGAACCCAGGACCTTCTGCGTGTGTGGCAGACGTGCTAAACCTTATATCATCCCCCATAACGGAATATTAATTCTTCTTAGTCAATTCGTCCTGGTGATACCGCTTCTGTTCGTTCCACAACACAGGTTTCCACCGCTTTCCAAAAGTAGAGCGTTCGTAAGCCGAAATGTTGTGAAACGAAGAAGCAATTAACATTAATTTATACGAGGAAAATCTGTGAGCGTTCCCAGACCCAAAGATGCCTAGTAATTTTAGCCTAGTGCCAGACTAAGCTCAGTAAATACTTAAATGTACAATCTTCCACATGACTAGCATTTACAAACAACACGGCGTGATGCACATAAAAACACACCTTTTTTAATATCCGAACAAAACAACCCAACACATGACTGTGTCTAACACACTGTTACAAATCGACAAAGAAATATTTCATATGATAAAAATGACATTAATTTTCTATTCTATTTTATTTTGTTTCCCTTCCATCGAGAAGCATTAACGCCGTCTCATCGGTAACAATAGATTTGGATTCTGGTTAAATCGTGAGAGTAATTGCTTTGCTGACATGCGCACTTCGGGTAAAAAAAATAACTTCGTTGTTGGAAATAATCATCTAAAATATAAACAATTTTGATCTCCAAAACGAAGAAGCTATCGACTACTTACACGAAGAACAGTAAAAAGTTGTGGAAGAATGAACAAATACTTTATCAGACAATAACGTCGTCTGTTTTTCTGTTTCTTGGCATATTGAGAGTTTTGGGCAATTTATAACGTCTGCTAAAGGTGGAAAGCCTTTGCACTTATGCTTGTTATGTTGGATTGCCGAGTTATTATCGTTCTTACTATGGATAACTAAATTCAGGTTTAAAGGTAAGTCTCAAAACCCAAATTTTATCCTTCAATACGCGAAGAAAAGTAGTGATTATATTTTATTATTTATTATTTCATTAGTTATGTGCAAAAGTTACCGGCGAAAAACCGGTTTTCAACTGTAAATTCAGCTTCTAATTTTCCGGGGGGTGGGGAAGAGCGCTGGGAACATTTGCACACACCTAATATATCTATTTATTTAAATGGTTCTTCGGACGATTGAACTCCTTCTTGTTGTCTGTGTTGTTCTATAGTTTTGAGAAGGGTCATTAACATTCAAATAGTTCTTCGGACGATTGAACTCCTTGCAGTTGGATTTTTTAAGCACAATAGCCGGCCTTATTATTAAAAAATAGCATAATTTTCTGTTGAAACCCAAATTAGATGTATTATTAATAACCCTGGCTATTGTGCTTAAAAACCTTTTTGTTATTTGTTGTTCAAAGTTATTCAAAGTTATTACAAAGTTATTGTTCAAAGTTATTTGTTGTTCAAAGTTGTCCGACTGTTTACGGTACCTGTCTTAGGGTGTTGCATTTTTTTCGATGGCACGTGATCTCAATGGTCAGCTCACTTGCATGTTACGGCGAAATAATTATTGTGTTACTGAGAAAAAACCCCAACAAAATAATAGTGATCAACGCATTTAAACCTAGTGTTTCGTGTGTGTTTGCAGATTTGAAAAAAAGTTTACTCGCCTAAAAATAATTTGTCTCGACCGAAATGCAAGGAAGACTGACTCATGCCTAAAAGAAAAGAATCATATAAAGTGTAATGAACTATTATTTCATTGTTTTACCTTTCCTGTTCCAAGGTGAACAAACTTTGCAAAGAAAAAGGGGGGGGGATACATTAACAAATAATATTGTCGTCTTTGAAATTCGTACGACGAGAAATCTATTGGGATGTTTATCCGCCCCGGATAATTATTCAGTTGAATATTTTTTTTTATATTAAAAAGAGATCTTATTTTATCAACTCGACCAGCGGTCGAGAGAGTTGACTCGACTGAGTTGAGTGGTCGAGTTAAATCTTACAGGCTATGTGTGTGTGTACGTATGTGTCTTTATTTGCGGGGGAGGGGGTTAGCGTGCGTGCCTGTGTGTGTGTGTGTGTGTGTGCGCGAATTTTGATGTGTGTACTTGCGTTTTTATTCGTGCCTAAATACGAACGTGTGAGTAGAGAGACCAGCAAAGTGTACGGTTAAAAGCTCCTGCCTCGTTTGTGGTAGAGCAGAACCAGCGTATAAGGTTGCTTCCAATGTGGACTCGGGTTCGATCCCCGCATGGCGCTCGTTTCTTTATTTACATTTACGATTTAGGCCGCTCGTTTAGCAGCCACTCACACCGACGCGGAACAAAGATAGGTTCCCAATTCTAATGTCTTTATAATTATCATATATAGGTATGTTTGTTTGTATGCATACATGTGTATGCATATGTGTGTTATCCTTGATGAATTGCTAATATAGACGCAAATCATAATTACGTAGGTTGTCGCTGCCATAGACAATGGGTTTGTTATAAGACGTTCTGTTTGTGTGAGTTTTTCTGGGTACCAGAGTACAAGAATTTGCCCCGGGCATCCCTAACTGATGAAGTTATCAAGTACTTTGGAGAAAAAGTAATAATGATAACTAGCATTCCAAGGGAAATTATGAATCACCACCACCTATATTAAATTAAATTAACAAACTTCAAAAAGTTCAAAAGGCTGCTGCTCGGTTAGTTTTGAAACTGAGGAAATGCGAGTCAATTAAGACCGGCATTATCGGCCTACATTGGCTTAGGATAGAAGGAAGTGCCGTATTCCAAATTTTAATTACAATATTCAAATGTCTGCATGATGTGTGCCCTTATAAACTCTGTGCTCTTATTAACATCCGATATTTAGATGGTTTGATTTTAGAACTTGTCTTTATGAATAGGTCTCATGGGTGCAGGAGTTTCAGCTATATATCACCCAGACTTTGGAATCAATTACCCTATGATATCCGGAACATACATTAGCAAGTTTTAAATTAAAAAAATAAACACTTTCTGGTTTCGAGACTTTCATAATTATATGAACTCAGTAAATAAATACACTTTGTAACTGCAGCTCCTTGCACTTTCTTCTTAGTCTTCTTCAATAGGCCGTTTTCAAGCGCTTTTGTCTAGTGGAGACGTAATGAGGTTCTCGTGTTTTTGGGGGGTTTTGGGGTTTTTTTTGCATCCTGTAGAGTCGGGTACAAAGTATGGTCCTGGGGCGCTATAGGGGAGTCTTCATTTAATCGACAGCACTTTCCGTAGTATGTAGGCTGTTCCGAGTAAGGCGATCTTTTGGACTACATGGATGTTAATGTTACCTGGGATACGGTTGGTGAACTTTTCCGTTCCCTTCTTCACGAGTCCTAGAGCTCCGATGACCACTGGTGTTATGGGGGTTTTCATGTCCCACATCCTGTTGATCTCGATTTCCAGGTTCTTGTACTTGGACATTTTCTCAGTCACTTTCACGGAAGTGTTTCTGTCAGATGGTATTGCTATGTCGATGAGCATGTGTAACGAAATGCACCCAGATCGTATTACCGGTAGCCGTTATAAGGGGCCATATTTGAAAATAGGAGGGAGCTGTGTTAAACTGCGTACGTGACAAACTTGACAGATCATATTACAAACTGGACAGATCGTATTACCGGTATCCGTTAAAAGGGGCCTAGATTTGAAAATAGGAGAGAGTTGAGATCTGAAGCGGTTAGCAACAGGTCGCACAGAGAGACCCCCTGCTCGTCAGAGGCGAGGGAGGAGAGAACCGGTTAGAAGCAGTAGGGCAGTTTTAGATTTGAATCCGGGGCGACAGGTCAGAGACGAAGTCCTACTTCTATTTCAGCGTCTTACTTCTATTTCATCCGGACGAGTGAAAGAAAGAGGTGGAACCCTTGATTTTCTTAGTAGTAACTCAGAAAAGTGACCAACTCATTTAGAAAGCTAAATGAAACAGAATTCCGTACCTCGAAGTGACCCACGAACCGGCCCAGAAAATGAATTATATCGACGGAAATAAAACCGCAGATTTCCAATTGAAGAATCCGAATGTTGTCGTCTTTTCTTTCCACACACGTGGGAGAGCCTTTTCTCCGAAATTAATTTCCCTCCACAGAAAGTTCAGCTTCCGTCAACGAGACCCGGGCCGAGGGTCGTCATCATCATCATATCTTTCTCTCTCGGCGTGAAGAAGAAGTACAACCGGTGTTATACTACACATACACCTGTTTTCTTTTCTGTCCTTGATAACGATGTCAGGTCTATTTGCTCTTATTTCTCTGTCAGTTTGGACGGGCATGTCCCAGAGGATGGTGACTTCGTCGTTTTCAGTGACAGTGTTAGGTTGGTGCTCATACCATCTTTCAGGTGTTTTGATTCTCTATTCCCTACATATCTTCCAGTGTATGTATGCCACTGCCTTGTTTGTGCCTGTGGGCGTACTCGGTGTTTACCAGTTCCGGACAGCCTGAGACGATGTGCTCGACCGTTTCCTCGTACTTTCCACAGATCCTGCATTGTGGGTCTATTCCATCCTTTATTATGCGATGGTGATAGGATCTGGTTGCGAGGCTTTGGTCTTGTGCAGCGATAATCAGGCCCTCCGGTTCTGTTTTCAGGCCGGTGCTCCTCAGCCGATTGTTGTGTCGATTGTTGGTCTACATCTGCTTCTTTCACCCCTCTAGGGTACTACCCGTGCATTCTGTTTTCCTCCCAGATTTTTTGACGTTGTTGTTGGCCATGTTTGGCGTTTGGCGTAGATGGTGGTCGCCTCTTTTTCTATTGGTGG
>VCCN01005665.1:510555-524175 GCA_006491835.1 Architeuthis dux | reverse complement strand
ATTAATTCTATGTTTTTCTTTCATTATAGGAGCATAAACCTTCATGTACTATCAATCAATGAGAAATATGGAATTTCTTTTGTGGGAGGGGATAAAATATTGTCAAATTGTGGAATCAAATTTGTTAGTATATTAAAACAGCAGGAATGTGTAGTGTTAAACATTTTTTGCTATAAAACATTGATTCGCTTGAGGCCAGTTCAAAAATGAGACTCTTGCTCTATTTCTTGATACTGGATTTTATTGTTAGCTAATCAAAGACAGATGAGTAAAACCAAGAATTTTTGTATGCAACATGTAGAATACTGTACTCAGGTGCCAGTAGCTAGGCATGGGAACTGGAATTTAATCTGAAAACTAGAGAGCGTACAATGAAAAGTAACCAAACTAATTAATGGAAGAAAAGATCTTGGTTATAAAGAAAGATTAGAGTCTTGGGTTTAACAACTTTGCTAGTGGGGGATTTAATTGAGACATTCAAAATAATTAATGGAATTTCTAAATATGGTACACCATTCTTTAATATCTCTCCTCAAACTGGAAATCTATTGACAAGACAGATTGCAAAAACTAAAACTACAAAACAATTAGATTTATTTTCTAATAGAGTAATATATTTTTGGAATAAGTTGCCTAGTCATGTTAAAGATAGCAATAGTGTACAAAGTTTTAAAAATAATTGAGATAATTTAAAATATTATGGTAAAAAATGAGATCACAAGGAAATCTTTGGAATCTGTCAGGAGATTTTCAAGAGAGTTTGCTCTGTGAATTGTGCTAAATTGTAGATGTTGATTTTTTTTTTTTGATTTTTTTTCCAAAAACATTTGAACATGTTTTTTATGAATTTTGTATTTGTTTAGAAGTTGTGTAAATATTGTGTATAATTTGGAGATGTCCAAAGAGGCATAATAAATAAATAAACATCACCTATTCAATAAAGTCGGTGGGCAGGAGGAAATGTGGCTGCGGGCTGGATATTGATGTTGATATTTGGGATTGAACCAGGTACCTTTTCGATCTTCAGTTCAATGCCCTCTCAATGGTGCACTTTCAAGAGTTACAGTTTGTCTATAACATTTTCTGAATAAATAGCAACTAAAAAAAGTGAGTGGAAGCTTTCACACACATACACATACCTCTCTTTGAATTTTATGGCTTGTCTTCATGAACGCGAAGATTTAGGATAGCCTTCCACATCCGTTGCAGGCCCTCAGGTGGCCAGCTAGGCCAATGCAGTAGAGGTGTGTGAAATCTCAAGCTTGTGCGGTGAAGCTTTAAAATGAAGTTTGGTGTGTGTGACCAACCCCACCCTTTAAAACATGGGTTCTCAACCTTTTTGGCATCACCGCCCACTTTCACCTGAAAAACTTTTCCACTGCCCAACAGTATAATGAATATTCAAAAGGATACTAAAATATTGTAAATCTTACAAAACAATAAAAATGAAAAGCATTTGTGTTACAAGATTCTTTTATAAAAGTAATGTAAGGTAGTAGCATCAAATGTTTCACACACACACATGCACCATTTTTAGATATCAATGCGATCGCTGTGTCTGGTGCAACGCAGCTAGTGCAGACACACTGGATATAAAATGAATCATCTTTAACCACGTAAAAGAGTGTAGTATTTATGCTGTAGTATGCACATCTACACAAACATTTACACATTTCTCTACACACCTACATAATGTTCGTTATCAGTGTTGCTTGGTAAATTAATAATAGAAAATGTGGCTGTTGACTCATTTCTTATTGTCAATTACAGACTTTAATACTCAAAATCCTATACCGCCCGCCAACATTTTAAAACACCCACAATTTTCTACACAGTTGCTCACTGCCCACCGAAGAGTTGCAATCGCCTAACAGTGGGTGATATCGCCCTGGTTGAGAAGCCCTGCTTTAAACAAAGGGTTTGCATGCCATTAAAAAAAATATCACACTGAATAGGTAGCTTATGTCACTGTTATCAAATCTTCTATTCCTTCTCGTTTCATCTTATTCAGAAAGCTATTCCTTAAACTCTATTTCTTAGCTTTGTTCTTCCTCTACATTGGCTGACAGGCTAGGCTTGCATTTTTATTATTAATCACTGCTACCCACAGCACTGGTTTGTTGCTGGGTTTAGGCTATTTTTAAACATCGTTTTCTGTCGCATATGTCTCACTCTCTCCTTCTAATCAGCTTTAAAGAGAGGAAGAGAGAAAAACTTATGACTTCACTGTGATGTAAACAAACAAAGAAACAAACAAATTTGGTGACTATGGTCTTTATATGTATAGATGTTATGTATGAGTATTTATTTTTCAGTATCTTGTATATGTACATGTGTGTTTGTTAGTATGTGTGATGAGTTTATATCATCTGTAGTGAAACAACTCCCATTAACATTTTTTTCCGTTTGAATGTTTACCACAAAACACCAAGTTCATCACATTTGGTGAAATAAATATTTAAAATCAAACTTCAAATATGGGACGCAAATCCTGTTAACGAAGTTAAAAGTTGCGTCTTTGAGCCGGACGGTTTAAGAAAAGATTTGATAACTATTTCTGGCAGAATTTGACGTAATTCTTATTTCTGCTGTTCAATTGCTATTTGAAAGTTGATTGGAGGTTGGTTGCTTAAGATAAGTATTTATTTTAAGTATTTATTTTAAGTATTTATTTTAATTCACCACATACACAAACACTAATACACATACATTAATGTGTTTATTCAAACAAATATATAAAATTATACATATGTTCCGAGACTGGTGTTTGTCAATTTAGCACGTTTCTTGTTTTGGCATTGCAAAAAGCGCTAAATTAGCGCGTTTTTCGCCTAAAACATTTTGGCCGTTTTGAACCATTTCTAGCGTCTTTTTGGTGGTTTTTGGCCATTTCTGGCAATTTAAAAAAATTTAGCGCTTTTTGGCTGTCAAACTAGCGCGAAAATATTTTTTGATTTGGCAACACTGTCTGAGACTAAAACATACAATTTCAGAAACTTTCAAACATAAACTCGACTTTTCTTGTAATGTAACACAAACAACTTTTCTATTGACTATCATTTTCCTAAACTGCTCTGTTTAGGCCTGTTTAATGTTAAATAAATAAATTATTTTGTTACTGTAAAAAACGAAATCTTATGTTTCTTCTGTCTCCGAGTAATATTTTGTCCTTAATGCCAATATAATAAAGAAAATGTGATACACCTCAAAACTATACCAAGAGGAAATTCTACACATCCCTTGTGTATTTTACACTCAGATTGGTAGATCTTGGGTAACAAGAGAGCTATACCAAATGGGAATTGAAATTAAGATGGATTCTAAAAGAAAGAAGAATACGTAGGTATATCAATAGGTCCACTGCCTAATGAATATTTTATACAATAAATATTTACTTCAATCTTTATTATTGGATGAAGTAATTGTAACACATTATTTTAATTAAATTTGACCAGTTTTTACCATCTTAATTTCAGTTGTTTATTAATATACAACTTTCAATTTGGGTCGCTGTTTCTACAGCAACAAATAACAGTGCGGTCAGATAATAAAGAATAAGCCTTCGGTGAGAATTGAACTCACGCCTTCATTGCCAGAGGATGTCTAGTTTACACCTAGTTGCTTTTACTAATCAGCCACAAAGACTTCATGGATTAGCAGAAGCTGATTCACACTTTTAAACTATCTCCTTTTTCAACATAATCTCCTTCTTTGTCAATGCACTTAATTCAGTGGTGAATATTAATCACACAGATTGAACATTATACAGTGAAAGTTCCAGATCAAAATTCAGCTGGTAAATGTGTCAAGCTACAGACTTATTGATCCATCCTTGCATACTCCTCGGGGGGTTGGGGGTGCCCCTCCCGGGTGCACGTGTGACGGGGCGCAAAGTTTTCTCTGTCCTATAATGTCTTTTAATTAACCCATAAGAACCCACTGTGACACTGGTGTCGCATACAATTTAATTGATCTGCACAGTCTCTTATATAATATATTTTATCCTTGATTTTTAACTCAAGAAGTGTACTAAGTGACATCTACTGAACATACTGGTACAGTCATGTGACTGTGTTTCAATTTGCCTACCCGTAATCCCACATAATGTTCCTTCAACTAGAAATGCATCGGAGTTCTTATGTGCTCCCATTCCCCAAGGATATAGCAAAACTGCACCCAGGGTGCTGTCTTTGCCCCCAGGCACTGAGAACCCTTGCTACGCCACTGCTCCTCCTACATACACATACACAAGCAGGTGTGAGAGGTAGTGTAACGATTATGAGCACAGAAAATGAAATCGGTAAACTTAGTTCGGATTTCATCTTCTTGTATTCCCTCAGCACTGATACCCTTGGAAGAGGTATGAACCCACGCCTTTGCTCCCTGGCCGGCTGCCAAATATTTTGAAGGAAAATGGCTTTTCTCTAGTTGGCATGCCATGATGGTTGGTAAAGGAGTGAGTGGCTGATTGAACACTGGGGCAAACCACTCTCCCATAACTTCTGCCCAGCCTGAAATAACTTCAAAAAGTTGTTACACCCTTTGTCAACTTTGATAGAAGGGGGCTGCACACGCGCACATATATACTCATATAAACACATACATACACACTCATATATACTCACATACACACTCATATATACTCACATACACACTCATATATACTCACATACACACACACACGCATATACTCACAATCACGTACACACTCACATATAAATATGTATACACATGTGACTGTATCAACATAGAATCAAATAATATATGTATACCTGTGTTATAGATATACTTGTAAATTATCTGATTCCTTTGAAAAAAACGAAGACTTGATAATAAGTGGTGTGAATCTGGTAGATAAATTCAGTCTTATCTACTTGGAGGAGGGATATCCTTTCCATCTTTTATTTCCAATGCACCTGTCTAATATATATATATATATGTATGTATGTATATGTATGTATATATCTATCACAGTCTGACATCTTTTTCCCTTTTGATCATTAGGGGTACAAAAGAAAAACAGCCATAAACTCTTCTGCAAGTGAGCGTGGGTTACAAAAGGTCATGGCATATTTCACTCAAACCCTTCAAATAACTTTTTATACAGTAAGATGTAGAATAAAGCTTTTATTAACTCTTAAATTCATGGACTGCTTGAAACAGCTTGTATTGACAGTGGAACTCTTCAATGAATAGAATTAAAAAAATAATTCTGTGAATTGAATAGAAAAAATCTTTTTAAATCAGCTAATGGTCAAAGGGGGATCATTTCAATCAGGAGTTATTTCCCTTGATAAATTTCCATTCATAAATTTTATGAATTTAAGAGTTAAATATATTATGAATGTATTCTGACTGCAGTACTATAACCTTGCAAATGGATAGTTTATTTAAGAAAATCTCATTGTACTTAAACTGAAAGAGAGGCTGGTCGTGATAATTCACTAAAAAAGGAGAGAATATAAAAGAATTGTATTCCTGGCGTCAAAGACGCTATTTGTTTTCTTTTGGGGGTAGGGGGGTCCAAAAAGAATCTCGATAATTTACCCTGTGTCCTACAGTGTTAGGGTTATTTTTTTCATAGGCAAGCAGCATGGATTGGAAATAAAGAATAAGGCTTTGACAAGACTTGAACTCCCATTCCTTATCCTTGGGAGCCTGCCTTTCCATGGCAGCTGTATTAATGGTGCTTTGCTGGCGTCTTGAAGCAATGGTACTCTGTTGGCGTCTTGAAGCAATGGTACTCTGTTGGCGTCTTGAAGCAATGGTACTCTGTTGGCGTCTTGAAGCAATGGTACTTTGTTTGCATCTTGAAGCAATGGTACTTTTAGGTCTTAAATATCCCTTTTAAAAACCATTGTGGTTATCAAATCTCATTCTGTGCATTTATTTTAACCAATATTTTTCAAATGTTTTACATGTAACTGTTTTCTTGAAATGTACATAAAATATAAATCACACTAATGATTTTTTTTTTTTTATTTCTGTTTTCTAGGTAAGTTTCCTCTGCGCTTTTGGTAATGTACCAGACTTTGACTTTTCATACCTTTTTAATCATTTTATCTGAAAATAGCCACTGTAAGTAAATATCATATCACATCCCTATCCTTTGCAGATTATCAGAACTTCATTTTTATTGCAGCATAGATATTTAGACATTAGTTCAAAGTACCATTTTTTTCTCCCCTGGCATCAAAGACACTATTTTTAGTTAAGACATGATAGCAATTTTTATAAGTAATTTTTTTGTGCTTTCAATCCTTGAGACCTTTATTTTCTTCACATTTGTCAGTTTTGAGAAAAATCAATTTTTTAAGATTTTAGGGGTGGCATTATTTACAATGTAACTATAATGTTAAACTGGACCCTTACTTTCCATCTGTTGTATGAAACTATGGCTTTGAAGTATCGCAGTTACTTTGTCATACCATGCAGCTTTTAGGGTCACCCATCCAGTTTAGCATTATATTGTAAATAGAATTTCCTCTAGGAACTAACTGAATGTTTATATAGCAAAATAACCAAACGGTTGTATGAACCATATTAACTCTTTTCAGTGCTTTCTACAAAGATGTTTGTAGATAGCTTTCTTGGGTCACAGCCGATTTAGCATGTTTCACGCTAAATTCAGCTTGTTTCTTGTTTTGGCAGTGCAAAAAGTGCTAAATTAGCGTGTGTGTGCTTAAGCATTTTGAGAATTTTTTTGGCCATTTTTAGTTTATTTCTGGCTGTTTGGGCCATTTCTGGCTGTTTGGGTCATTTCTGGCTGTTTTGGCCATTATTTGCTGTTTTTCTAGGTTTTGGTCATCTTTGGCTGTTTTTGGTCATTTTTGGCTATTATAAAAAATTTAGCGCTTTTTTGCAGTCGAACTAGTGCAAAACTATCTTTTTAGTTGACGACACTGGTCACAACTGCTAAATACAAAGATCTTCAATTTCCTGGCAGCACTTTACTTCCTATACTTCCCCGATGTAACTATATGACCCAGTTTCTGGTCTCATTGGTGGTCTCAAGGAAATAGATGCAGCACAATAGAGAGTATAACTGTAAAAACGAGTAGCATTGAAAATGTTGGTTATTCTCAAAAATCAAAAATTTCCCCCCCCAAAAAGAAGGTACAAGGATGTAACCGAGATACTTTATATATAGTATGGGTGTGTACATAGTTTAAGCAGATGATTGGTTGATATCACTCACTAGTTGTCCACACAGCAGCTCTAAATCATCCATCTTTTTTTTTTTCTGGTGCAATTATTTCTGTCTGGATCATCACCTGAATAGACACTCCTGCCTCCACCCTTTGAAATTGTATATATGAAAGTGAGAGATAAAAGATGTAAATACTGATTTAATCTATATTAAATCTGTTTTTTTTGTTGTTTTTTTAGAATAATAAGAAAAAAAATGAGGATTTTTGATGTGTTTTCTAGATTGATCCTTAGGAGTCATGGCAGATACTGGAGATGTCTTGCTACAGACAGATAAGATGCTTTGATTTGCTGGAGAAAAAAATGTAGTTACTTGAATATTAACCAATGAGAATATATATTTATTTGTGAATGACAGTGTACCCTTAGATCAACTGATTAGAGAAATATATTTAGATATAAATGGTAAAAGTGAGGGCAGCTCTCCAAGATATATAATACTTACTAGATGGACCCATGGAAATTCCACAGATATTGACAACTAATCTCCTTTATCTCCTGCCTCTGCTCTCTCTGTATTTCTCCCTTATCCCTTCCAATCTTTGTTGCTCATCCATGTTTTTATCTAAATGTTATACAAATATGGATTAGCGAAAAAGGCGGATATGCGAAAAAGAAATAAGGAATGTACAAATATTTTCTATTGCATCCCCTCCTTTATCTCTTTTTTTTTTGCTTTACCTTCCCATAAAGGATTTTAATGTATCGCAATTTTTCAAATCTTTCCATCCCTACTTGCAGGGCTCAATTAACGTTGGCTCATCGACAGTAAAAATGTGTTCATGATGAACAAATATCTTCCCCGGACGGAAATGATTTTTAAAAAAATTAAAAAAATTTTTTTTTAAATCATTTACGTCCCGGAGGTGTCCGGGGGAAGATATCTTTTTCTTTTTTTTTATATAGTAAAAAAATTTGGTGAGGATTGTTCTTGTTTTGTTGTTTTTGTTATGGTAGAAAAACGAAGTCAACTCCAGGTTTGGACTGGAGTTTGACAATTTCCTCAACATTTTAATGGTGTTTTTATTATGCTACTAACACCTAACAACTATAGATGATAATAACAGAGTAAAGAAACAACATTTTGATTTTGGGACGGCTTACATTTCCTTCGGGATGGTTCTGGAACAAGTTAGTTTGGATCCCTGCCTACTTGCCTTTCAATCTTTTACTTATTGTCTGTTTATATCCAGCCTGCAAGGATTTCTTTCACCTCTATCCCTTCCCCCTTTCTATATATTTATATCCAGTGGTACCTCTCTTAATGAGGACAATCCGTTCCACGAAGCGTCTCGTTTGATGAAAATTCTTTTAAGCGAATAATTAAGCATATGGGATTTCAGAAATTTGTTCCAAATAAAAATATCGGACCCCTGAAAACTTAATAATAACCTAATGTATAATGTACTTACTAATTACTTCCTAAATAATGTATAGATATAAATAAACATGTAAATAATGTAATAAATGAATAATCTTATAAATCACCTTTTGTCCGTCCACCAGTCTGTCTGAAAATAAGCGCTTAGATACTAGAAGTAAATCCAGATATTTATAAATGAAATCCAGATGATTCTGGATAATTTTATGAAATTTTGTGGGTTTTATTTCTCGCAAACTGAAAATATTTCACTAAGAGATTTTGGGGGGGTCAATTTGGACCTCTTGCTATGCAAAATTTTGTTAAGAGTCCTTCGCTATGAGAGGTACCACTGTATATTTTTAATTCTTTCACCTGGTTGTCTTTTCGTTTTTTTCTTGTTTTTCTTACCTCCTACCTTTCCTCCTTCTTATCCTCTTTTTCTCCTTCCTCCTCTTCCTTGCTTTTCCCAATTCCTTCTAGCTTAATATTATTATGTAGGTTTCTCACTCAGAAATCTTGACTGATTCCAGATGAGACGAAGACAGGGCAGATACTACACTCTGATCCTAGGTAGAAAAACATAACGGACATACATACAAACAAGCAGAATAATATTAATAATGATTTTTTTTTTATCGTTTGACTTGAAATATCTAATTTGTTGGGTATTAACACAAAAACCAGATTTCAATAAACCATTCTTTCCAATGATAAAAAAATTCTCATCTTTTAACCTATTACACAAGTCGAGATGAAATTTAATTACTTTCAGTTTTAAATCTTGTTTTGCTTTTTGCTAACTGGGAATTGGTTTAACTACTGAATTGTTATGTATTGAAAAAAAAGGGTAAAAGATCTACATCCGTTAACCAAGTAAAAAAAAAAAAAAAATAATAAACAGTTTTTTTTCGCCAGCAATTTTGTATGCTTTTAATCCGTTAGATCCTAACAAACATCCTAGAAGTTGTTAGTTTCTAGAAAAAATGTTTTTTAAGGTTTTACAAGAGGCGTTCTATTTACAATGTAACTGTATGGTAAACGGGATCATTACTTTCTGTCCGTTGTATGGAAGTGAGTTTTCGAAGTATTCGGTTACTTCCCTTGTGAGGCGTCTATGATATTTTAATGATGATTTTTCTGTGCTTTTATTAAGGTTTTTTGGTGGAGGGGGGCCACACTGGGCTGCCTGAGCGTGTGTGTGTGTCCACCTGGACATTAATGACAACACAGAAAAATCGTCATTAAAATATCAAAGAAATTTAGTTAACAACCTTCAAGGAAGTTACAGCATGCTTAGAAGCCTCACTTCCATACAACGGACTGAACGTAATGAGTTCAATTGTCCATTTACTATAGAATTGAATTGCAAATGAAGAAAAAGAGATTGTCAGTAGTCAGGAATTAATGCAAGCATTTCTGACAGAAAACAACAATTATTTAGCTATTATTTAAGAAGGGTGTGCAGTTGGTCGAGATAACTCGACAACTGACCATTGTACGAAGTTGATATTCGCCATATATATTAGTCAGGCATTGTTGTGTCGAGTGTGAAGTTGTTTGGATTAGCGGTTCTCGAGAAAACTAATAAAACAATAATTTAAAAAAACTACAAATTATAGATGTTTTATCTGAAATTATAGATATAAATTTAGATAGTTTATATCTAAATTGGCAATAGATCTAAATTAATATATAAAATATCTAAATTGGCAACACTGAAAAGAAGTAACTGAAATACTTTGAAGCTGTAGTTTCGTATGACGGACAGGACAGAAATTTATTTTACATGACTATTATGGCAGGCTGCTCCACACACCATGAAGTCTGCTCCCTTCTAAAGCTGCATCTTTGGAACGGGCACTGCCCTAGTATGTATAATTACAGTCAAACCTTGCTTTACACAATTAATTTGTCACATCTTTTACTCACGTAAGATAAATTCACGTTAAGCGATTAAAACAATCAGTGGGAATAATTACAAAAGAAAGATCTTGTAACTGAATAATTACACACGTAAAACAGAAAATGTTGCAGTTTTCCAAATCGCAGTAACTTGTCACAGTACTTGGAGAGATAAGAAGCTTTTAGAAAATGGCCAGAGACGAGTAACTAAGTTAATACCGGAATTAAAAGTATGAGTTATGAGGATAGGCTAAGAGTGTTACGGTTAACATCTTTAAAAAATAAGAGGGATCGGGAAGACTTAATAGAAATGTTTAAGATTATGTATGGTTTAGAAGTAGCAAACCCTGATGTATTTTTTTTACTAGAAGGGACTGAGAGGCCACACATATAAGGTAGAAGTAGATTGAATATCAGAAAATTCCTTTTTAGCAATAGAGTAGTAGGACTTTGGAATAGATTATTGGAATATTTAGTGCTATCAACAGATGTAAATGATTTTAAGAAGAATTATGTTTATTACACCACCGCAAAGGTTTAAGGCCCTAGGTATTGTGTAAATATAATTATGTGTGCTTGTATATACAAATTGTATACTTTTTTTTTTCACACTAAAATAAATGTTTAAATGTTAATTTTGCCATGATTGAAGTGGAGTTTGTCCGTATTATTTTGTAGCAGTGTTTTACTATAGGAATGGATTAAAAATGAAGAAAAAGGGATTGTCAGTGGTCAAGAATTATTACTGACAGAATAGTGTTATTATTATGTATAATTAAATTTCATTTGTTCTTCTGGTTTGTACACATCTAAATTGTATTGCTCCAGATTTATAGGGGTAAGGCTGCTTACCTTGAAAATTGACATTTGAAATCCTGGATTTTACCTGGGCTTGAACACTTCTCAAAGCACAACTTGGCCACCATAACAGCCCCTAAGTATTTACTCAGGTTTGCTTAGTCAGGCACAAGGCAACAGTAGTGGGTACCCTTCTAGCCTATTTTGCAAACCCTTGCTCTATTGCTGGTACCCCAGTAGACTGATGTATACATAGGTACATCAATGATGAAAAAGCATTTTCAACATAATCTCCTTCCTTGTCATTGCACTTGACATAATATTTTACCATTAATCAAATAGATCGAACATTATACAGTGAAGATTTCAGATCAAAATTCAGTATAAGCTTACAGACTTGTTGATCACCCCTCGTATGCAACAGCAGATCCAAAGTATTTATTTAGTTTAGCTTAGTCTAGAATATGATCATAGTAATGGAGTTCCTAGAGAGGATCAAGCACTAGCAATGTTCTACTAGACCAGTGGTTCCCAACCTTTTCATAGTCATTCCCCACTTTTGTTGTGAAGATTACTAGTTTTCTCTCTTCAATTTAAGTAAGTTGCAACAAAGAATAATTTCAAATAATTATCTTTGCATTTAATTAGACAGCTTTATAATAAGAATTAGTTTAATTTTATAATTGTATAGCTGCTGCTGTGTATTTGTTAGAACATTTTTTAGGACATTTTATTTTAATGTGAAAAAACAAGCACACATCATATTTACATAATATCTTGTGGTGGTGTAATAAACATCATAATTCTTCTTAAAATCATTTGCATCTGTTGATAACACTACATATTCCGGTAATATATTGCAAATTCCTATCACTCTATTGCTAAAAGATGATTTTCTGATATTCAATCTACTTCTATTTGTTTCTACCGTATATGTGTGGCCTCTCAGTCCCTTGTACCCACTTCTAGTAAAAAATACATCAGGGTTTACTACTTCTAAACCACGCATAATCTTGAACATTTTTATTAAGTCTCCCCGATCTCTCCTATTTTCTAATGATGTTAATCCAAGAAAGCAAGTGAAAATAATGAACACCTCATTTGATAGATTTATATTTTTACCTAATAGCCTTATTGATTCCCCATTTGGAGGGGAAATCCCACCTGGTTGGGAACCACTGTCTTTGACTAATCTATAGACCATTGCTCTATGGTTTAGTACTCCAAAATACTATGGGTATGGCCGACTGAAAAACGGGTCAATTTCCCGTTACATTTCTCTCTTCTTCTTTTTTTTTTCTCCACCTTTTAATCCAAGTCCCTGTCATGTTGTCATCTGTCCCCACTCCTCCTTTCTAAAAACCATGACATGACCTCCTCCACCCTCCTATGTTCTTTAGTGTTTCACTTGTACCTTAATAAATGCAAGCTATTTTCAACTGCAAATCATGAGGTGTTGCCTCAGACCGTAAGAGCTGTAATTATTGCTCTTGCAAAAAGTCCTTCGTTGTCAGGGATTGTCATCACTTTGGCTTTAGTCGCCCGAGAGGTGGGTTGGGTAGTCCGTCTCGGCAGGACGGCCAGTTGTTGCATTCGCTGTGTTCAAACTCTGCTGTGGGTTGGTTACCTTTTGTGTGGCGAGGTTAGGTCTCCCTAGCCTGGCCCTCGAATTAAGTACACTGGCGACTTTAAAGGAAATAATCATGGCCGTCTGTTGTTTGAGGCCAACGACGACTGTACATGTAAGATGTCATTTTTTTAAAAATCATTTATTATTACTATCTCTGTCTCATAATAGTTGTTAGGTTTAGAGTATGAAATGAACATGTAAATGTGACAATTATTATGGGACAGCTGTCTCGTAATATTTGTTACATTTAGTGTATGAAATGAACATGCAAATGTAGCAACTATTATGGGACGGACGTAGTATTATTTATTTACCGTATATGCCGGAATGTAAGACGAATTGTTGACAAGAGATTTTGGGGATTAATGCTCATTGCAACTCATCCAAACCCCATTTCGAGATTTTGTAGAAGGCACCCTTAGTCCTTATACTGGCGTATAGGATGCAGTGTAACATTTGCATTGATTTTTTGTTTTACACTTAAATGTCTATCTTATATACTGGCATGGACGGTATTTATTTGTTATTTCATGCATTGTTTAATTCTTTTTCTAATTTTGATTTTTCTGGACGATTAGTTTTGCGTTAGACTAAACCAGTTTGTCTCAATCTTTTCATTTCTATTTCTCTATTATTATTATTATTATTACCATTATAAACTTTTAAAAATCTTTTATATCATGATTTGATTTTTAGTAATTAATAATTTTTTTTTTTT
>VCCN01005665.1:446621-463322 GCA_006491835.1 Architeuthis dux | reverse complement strand
ATTCTGTAGAGTTTGGTCATAAATAATACCTGATAGTATCTGCTAGATATAATATAATCCTGCTTGTGCTAACCTCTGCCACTTGTTGCCGGCAAACTTTTCTATCTCATCCCTCCATCTTGTGTCTGTTCTTTTCCTACTGCATTTACTGTCCCATGGGCACCAATCAGTCTTTTCACCCATCTATTGTCATCTCTTCTTGCTAGGTGACCAGCCAATCTTCATTTTTGCTGCTTAATTATAATTAATAATATCCATCACTCTAGTCTTCCCTCTGATCCATGTTGATCTTTTTCTATCTCTTAGAGTTATTCCTAACATTGCTCTTTCCATGGTTCTCTGTGCTATTCTAAGTTGGTTTTCAGCTTGTTTTGTTAATTTCCATGTTTCGCATCCGTAAGTCATGGCTGGTATTATGCAACCGTTGTATACTTTACGCTTTAAGCACATTGGCAAGGTGCTCTTCAAAATGTCTCTATTCATACCAAATACTTTCCAACCTATCGTTATATAAATAAAATGGAAACACACACACACTACTCATACTAATATATTGTCTACTTACATTTTGTCCTTATCTTGTCGATCTTTTTTTTTTTTGCTTTGATTTAGAGGGGAAAAAAAGCCAAAGATATTAGTCTCCTCTCAGCATGAGACCTTTTTTATACCTAACTCCTCTCAGATAGTTCTGGGCAGATAGTTCCACCAGACCAATTTTCGGTAAAACAGCTCAACCCCAATTGATAAAAAAAGGCTGATGGAGATAGTGTCTTTTGACGCAGTTAGAAAAACGGGGGTGGGGGTTATTTTTACCCAAAATAGAGGGGAGGGGGAAGAGAGGGGTGCAGAACAAAAATAAGAAAAGTTTGTCCCATTTTGCTAAGCACATTATTTTCAACCCCCCCTCCCCCCAATTTTTTTTATTTTTTAAAGATTGTGAGGAAGGTAGATTAGTTTTGATACTACAGATTGAGTATCCCTTATCCGAAATGCTTGGGACCAGAAGTGTTTCAGATTGGATTTTTTTTCAGATTTTGGAATAACATCAGAAAAGTATTTAATGCTTTTAAATTCTGTTTCAATGTTTTACACAAGGCAATACATCAAATGAATATAATCCAGTTGATTTTTTTTATTTTAACACCCATAGTTCAGTTTCGACAGCTGGCTAAACATTTAGCAACTATCCATAAAAAGCCATTTCCCATCATTTTGAAGGACCCATGACTCCTAAACCTTGTGGAATATATGTAAAATGAAGCCAGAAATGGCTTTGTTGGGTGAAAAACTACATGGGTACCAATGTAGATAACTTGGCAAATCATGCTATGGCTCGCGATATGTAAATTTAAGCAAGTTTCAGTTTGTCATAACTTCTGAATCATTTGTTCAAACAAGCTGAAATTTTCAGGGTTGAATTTTCTCTAGAAAAGCTATCATCTACAGAAATGTTATCAAAATCTAAGATGGTGCCCGTGGGAACTTAAGAAATATTAGGTGATTTGATATGGAATGACCCATATACATAATGAGATATCTTGGGAGTGGTGCCCAAGTTAAAACACAAAAACCATTTATGTTTCATACATACCTTGTACACATAGCCTGGAGGTAATTTATACAATATTCTTAATTTTGTGTATCAAACGAAGTTTGCAGTGACGATAGTTGGTAACAAAATGGTGTCAATGTTGTGAATTTGTTTTTATTGGGACTTGTTTCGTCTTTCACCATTTGTGATGTAAAGATAGTTTTACGTTTCTAAAGAGTTATGCAAAGATAACCAAGCTTTTACTTTAGTCAGAATGATCTAAATAAAGCCTTGGAAATCAGCCTTGTCTCTCGTCTATGAATCATATTATAGTAAAGTAAGGATTTTTGAGCATTTCAAATTTTGCACTTTCAGAACAGATGTCACATAATAATACTGTGCAATGCAATTTTATTTTCCTGGGTAGTGAATGTTATTTTCTGATTGCTTATGTGTAAAAGGATATGAAATGGCTATTATTGCTTTCAAATTTTGCTTTTGTGACCAAGACAGTGATATTCATATGCAATTGTTTTTCTTACTTTGTGATTGAAAATGTTCAAATTTGCCTGTTATCTAATTGGAAATAAATAGATTTCAAATTATCACTGTCCTGGTCACAAAAGTAAAGTTTGAAGGGAATAATTGACATTTTCTATACTTTTTAGACATAACCAATTAGAAAATAACACTTATTACCCAGGAACAAAAAAAAAAAAAGTTTTAATAATTTGCACAGTGTAATTCTAAAATACACCTCTGTCCCATTAATTATACACATTTCATATCTTTAAAGTATTAGTACTGTTAGAAACTTAAAGCAAATATTAATTATTCAAATAGTCTTTCGGATGATTGAACTCCTTCTTGTTGTTTGTGCTGTTAAAACATTTTGGCTGATCCATTCTTCGGCCTTCTTCAGGTGTAATATTCGAATGTGATGGTGGTAAAAAGAAGTTTTTACTTCAATAGAGGCAACACTTAAAACGTAGGATTGTCAGGTTTGCATTTCTGTACCTTGTCCCTGTTATTAAGTGGCGGAAGTCTGACTAATACATTCAGTCAACATGTTATGTGCTGCCTCTTTGATTTTTCTGTTTCCAACAGCATTCCCTGTCAATAATCTGGACTTAATTATCGTAAAAAAAATATTAAATACTAATTAAATGGTTAAATGCAATACATTAACATAAATGATACAGATACTATTGTTCGGACTGAGATCCTCATCTTGGTTGTCATTTCCACAACGTTTCGGCCGATGTACTCTCGGCCTTCTTCAGGTGTCAAGTTTTGTCGGTAACTTACCGGAACTATTGAACTGAACCCTTTATTTGATCCATGGGGGTATACTGTCCTCATTCCACTATCCATGTCCTAGAAATTATTTCGTGGTTAATTTTTCAGTTGTGGTGCTCCTGCCTGGGATTGAACCCACAACCTACAGATGACTCAACAGTCAGACGCTTTTTGTGGAAATGACAACCAAGATGAGGATCTCAGTCCGAACAATAGTATCAGTAATACTAACACCTCATCTCAGAAATACCGAACTCAGTTATAAATGATACAGTTTATTAATATACATGAAACGGATACAATTTATTATATACAGTTGATGAACTAATACTTTCCATCTCTCTCAGCTTCTGTACCGAAACACATCAGTTGAGTTTTCTTAACACTTCTACCATTTTTGCATCGATATGTTTGCACTTTACACCACCACTGACACCTTCACTTTGCTTTGAAGCCATTACCAAGGGTAAATGTAAGCAAATTAGGCAAGGAATTTTACAAAATCTATGGAGCTGTAACAACCGCTGCAGTATAAACAATCAAGAGAAGGCTACACCCAGAAAGCCACCTCTGGCCACTCAGTAAAATAATGTGAGCGCCAGGAGAAATTAAAGTTTCTGCTTGTAATTCTGTTTGGATTAAAATAGGCACCGGACCATCCTTTGCTGGAGAAATTGGTGGTGTGCCTGTATTAGTTCTGTTAAGCCCTTTGTCCCATGAGGAGTATAGGCCATCAACACTTGTCGATGTTTCTGTAACAAACTGGGTTTTTCCGGTCTAGAGTTGTTAGCCATATCCTAGCCCCTTAGCCTCGAGGAGAGGTTTTACACCACTTGGTATTCCCAGATGGTCACCCATCTAGGTAATGGCCAGGCTCTATGTTGCTTAACCCTTTTAGCACTATGGCCTTTTTGACCATATAGCAAAAAACACTACCATCAACCAAAACTGTCACAAAAAGGTTTCTTCAGTTTTTAAGCTGGCCCTTTTAGGCTAATATATCGCCCATGTAGTGTTTTTGGCTACGTTATCGAGTCTGATATATCGGCTTGGCAGTGCTAAGGGTTAACTTCAGTAATCTTACGAGAACCAGTGGGCCCAACATGATTTGACCATACCTGTATTAGGCGGTAATATAATTGTGTTACCTGACTGCGAAATGATTTCATATTCTTTGAACAAACAAGCAGAAATATAATTAAATTCAAGAAGCGATTGGTTCTTTTGAAAATATGACTAAGACATGACCTCATCAGTCAGGTGAAGGTTTTTAGTCTCCCTAGGCGGCTGTCTTTGTGCTACATTGAGTGCAGGTGTTTAACTATGTGAAGCTGATTAGTAATAAACCCAATCCTAATAGAATGGGATGGGGTCTGCGTTCACCTTTGCAGAAAAAAAGAACTCATTAGCATGATAATTAACTTAGGAAGAAGGTAGAGTTAAAGAAAGGAAGAGAGAAGGTGTGAGAGAGGGGGAGGAAGAAAGATAGGGAGGAGGAAGACTAGTAGAGAGAGATGGAAACTATAAGAAAGGGGGAGGGATGGGGAAGTTGGAGGCTGAGTTAAAGGGGGGAGCAGTGGGAGAGAATAGAAGATGAGAGTGGAGAAAGATGGAAGGTGAGGGTAAAGGCACAGGGATGCATTGGAGAGAGTGGGTGAGAGAGAGAGAGAGAGGTGATGAGGGGGAAAAGCAATGGGAGAGTAAGGAAGAAAGTATTTGTTTATTTGCCTCCCCACGAATTTGACACAAGGTCGTTTTTAGTGTGGGGTTCCGCACGCGTACGTGCAGGCAGTTCTAAAAATCTCCCTAGTCCCTGCGACTAATGTCACGAGGACATTAGGGCAGATTCGACATATTCACAGGACAAATCCTGGGCATGCTGAACTTTGATCTCGGGACAAATTCTGAGCTCACTGGAGGAGAGTCATGGGACGAATCCCGAGTAATGTTTTTCAGAAATTTCCGGTGACAGGACGAATCCTGTACCAGAAAGTAGAGAGAAAAGGTTAGCGTGCGAGGAAAAGGGGAGAGAGTATGAAAGTGAGAGAGAATGAATGAATATAAATGAAGGAAGGAGAACAAAGGGGGTGAGCGGTGGGAGATGGTACAATGGGGAGAGAGGGAGGTGTGTGTATAAGGATAGGAGTACAAGTGAAAGGTAGTAGGAGGAAGTAATGGGGGAGGCAGCAGGTAAGAGATTACTATTGTAGTAGAGAGAGAAAAAAGATGAGGGAAAGGGTCATAGAGAGTATAGGAAAGAGGGGAGAGACCAAAGAATGGGAAAAGTAATGAGAAAGGAGGAGGTGATTGGGTGGGGGTGAGCAGGTAAGATAGTACTGAAGGAGGAGTACAGAGCGGGAGAAGATGAGAGAAAGGGAAGACACCAAGGAATAAAAGAATGTTTCATATTGGTCTTTTGTCATTTTTAATAATGATGATTAAATTTTTGACAAATTTAAACGAATCTGAACGAGTTTTTATTATTTCTTTGAAAATTTGAAATTATTTTCAGAACAACCTAATTGTAAAGTAGTAAGGCCCCTCAAAATTTCATAGTCTCTTTATAATTTTGGTATAGAATTTTAATATTTTACTAATAGTAGAGATTCCCCCAAGCATTTATTAGAGATTATTATTATTATTATTAGAGACCTTCTTCCCAACCACAATAAAAAAAACCGTCACAGCATAGTTTGTGTGCTGTATGCACATTAAATTGAAAATTTGCTGTAAAATTCATTTTAAGTCAAACGATGACAAATAAGACATCAACAGATTCAGAATTGAACATTCTTTATATGCATAACAGTTTTGTATTAGTCAAAATTATGGAGAATGAACACTTGAGAAATGGTGAAAAAATAGTGTCGCTGAGCATTTTCTTTCTCCACAGGACCGTTCTGTTTGGACTAATACAAAGAAAGATATCTTGTGAACTGGTAGAATTTGCATTCGGAAATTTTAACCCATTTTAAAATTTCACCAAAATTTCAATAAAATTTTCAGGATCTATTCCATTTTGAATGAATTTCTTTACAAGAAGGGTATTTTGTAAGAAATTTCATAGCATAGTATCGTAAATGGACCACTTCAGAATTACTACTACAATTCTCCACATTTAGAAGTAAACAAACTTATAACGGTTTAGGGATTTTCAGAGTCGGATGTTGACAGATCTGGATGATGCAATGTTTTGCCAAAAACATGAAGAATGACTTGCTCGGTCATTGTGAATGTAATGGTCACATAGTACACAAGTTCACTCCATGGCATCTCTCTGATGACAGAGTAACTCCACGATAGAGTGCCAGTTCACGTATGTGCAGTAAGGTCATCTCTAATTGGTTGCTAAGTCACATCAAGGCCACACAACTGGTTCTTGAGATATTCAAAATGGCTAGATGCTTTATGGACAGACCTCGTACTAGGTGTAGTTGTGAATTGTTGTGTCATTGTTTATGATATGGTCGAACTATTTTCCTCGTCCGTGTTCATTTGTTCACAACGTTTCAGCCGTGTACCCTCCAACCTTTGTTGGGTATTCCTGGTTCTAAAATGTGGAATCACTGTTTAGAGCGCATGCTAGATTGGACTGGACATGTCACATCCATTTTTTATATATCCTGTATGTCTGGGTTCTGTGTTCGATGTTAATTCCAAGTTGCTTTACTTTCATTGGAAGATCTGTTTGGGTTTTTTTTTCTGAGATGTCTTTTTTGATGAGGGGTTCCCAGATGCTATTGATGTCGATGCTTGGTCAGCTGAGTGGTTTGACTGAACAGAGTATATGCACTGCTTCCTTCAGGCGTCATATAATATACAATGATTAATACACCCAATCTAACTAAATTCAGGCAAGTGAAAAAACCTGTTAAATATTATGTTAGGTTATTGTTAGTGCCATATAAAATCTGCTGATGAAGTTAAAGATTTTCTATTCATTTGAGAGACATTAAAACTTGCTGACCTACTAACTCAGTAAATTGTTGGTTTAGCTTTTTGCTGCGTGGGTGGAACGAAATGTAATATCCTAAAAGTAATTATCTGAATTTTTGTTCTCTGGTCTGTCCAATCAACTTGGTCTTGTTGTGGAGTCATACAGTCACCAGTTCTTCCTAACCATAGTGGCGTAGCAAGAGGGGGACGTAGGGGGGCAGTTGCCCCGGGCGCAAGTGTGTAGGGGTGCAAACATTCCTTTGGCCTAAAATTGGTCTTTATTTAACGTTTCAGAAGTAATCATGGAGAATAAAGAATGTTAAATTATTCAAATTAGTTTTTTTGAAGAAAAAAAATCTTTTAAAAATTAATTTTTGAGCAATTATTTAATTTTTTAGCACAAATGCAAAGTCTACAGTATATTTTAAAAAAGAATATAAAAGTTACAGGAACAAAAGTCATGGAACAAAAGTCACAATGTAGCGTTACCCTGAGCTACCTAAACAAGGCATTAGGAAGAAAAGTCATAACTAAAAAATCAAAACATTTTAGGGTTGAGGGTGCCAGAAATATCTTTGCTCCAGGGTGCTGAGAACCCTTGCTATGGCACTGCCCCACCATGTCATTTCTCTTTTCTTGTACCATTTATTCCAGTAGTAAAATAAAGGACTAAAAGCTTATGGTTCTATCACAGGGGTTATCAAAGTCCTCAAAGTCACATTCCCACAATTGCGATCCCAGGTTTTATCAATTCCTTCCCCCATTTTGAATTGTCATCTCTAGAAATTATTTTACCATTACAGTTTCCAATTTACGTTCCTGCCCTGATTGAAATTCCTCCCCTGGGAGCCAGGTGTGTCACATTTGAGAATCACTGTTTTAGCATTTTCAAGGAAAGAAATTCCTCTGGAAAAAGTTACTTCATCTGTTTCCCAACCTTTAGGGACATTTTCCCCATTTCTTGTGTCTTTAGTCATTTGTCAGCCGCTAAATTGTAACTGGGGGGCAGTAGCCGAATATTACATGACATAGCAAAAGGTTTGACACCAGCATACACAGCTATGTTTAAAAGCTTATAACTTTTGTTATAGTCCCTAAGGCAGAACAATGATGCCATATTCTGATTCCTAATAAAATTATACTTAAGATATATATGTCAGGGGGTAAAAAGAAGTTGAATACATGTAATAACTTGAACTTTATGAAAAGAATTGCTGTTTTTAACCCTTTATAGGGCAGCCCTAAAAATATTTCAGATATCAAAACATTTTTGTATGTTAAACTAGACCTAATTACATCTTTTCAGTTGCTAGTTTTCTGAAATTTCTTTTGTTTATGGGGGCAAAACCCCCTCTGATGAAGTGATCATATATGGTGCCTCACCCAAAAAGTGATCAAAATGGAAAATATTAAAAAATTAAAGTAGAAAGTTAAATAAAACCTAGAATTAAAGAATAACATTCAATAAAATAAATAGATACGAAAAATAGATATGGATAAAACAAATAACACATCTGGGTTGATTTTAAAATTGTATTGTGCCAGCCAAAAACAGGCTAATTTAATGGTGTGTGGTATACCTCAAAACAGTTTCTGTCTTTGTTCAAGCACCAGTGTACTTTGCAAAGCTTGCAGACCACATTAGTGCAGATTATGTTGTCTTTGTGGCTACAATATTTGCATGTGGCTGACAGGTCCTCAGGTGATCATATATAATCACTTGCCCCATAAAAGGTTAAGCATGTAATGTGAAAAAGAACCCTATTAATACGTAACTATATGATGAATGTCCCTCTTGAGTATTTGTAGCTAGTTCTGTCACTAAATGATGGGAAAACAAGCAGAAATAACATCACTATCTTTCTAAATTGATTTTGGTGCTTCATGGTTGACTTGGTGCAATGTAACAAAAAAGATTTTTTTCAACAACCATCTTTTATTTTCAATCTCCAAAGAGAGAATAGACTCAATATGATCAAACTATCAGGTGTTCAGGTGCTCAACATACTTAGGAAGAACTTAACATTGAATTTGTTTGCTCATTAATACTTAAATCGAAACACCACTTCCTGGGATAAAGGTAATGTTTTTTCCATCAAGCAGTGACAAAACAAACATTTTTGGTTTTCCTACTTGAGAGTGGTAGCCTGGCAAAACTTATAGGTTATTTTGAAATAACCTTTACACAGGTAATATAACACTTATGTAATTATGTTTATATAAGTGTCTATTGTTATAATTACAAGCCGGCCTTAATTCTTTTCCGTTACGCCGTGACAAAAACCAGGTTTTCTATGCCTTTGCCTTGAGAAGGCTTGAACTAAACCTGCCACTACTTTGAGTTAAGAAAATTCCATGAAAACAAAATGGCCACTAAAAATGATCATTCATTGCCTAAAAAATGCTTAAACACTGGCGACTAATAAAATTTAATCTATTATTCAAGCCCCAAAACAAAAAAAAGAATGAATAAATAATTCCAAATTAAAAGGTCAGCGAACAATTTGCATGAAGGTTGGACGACTTAACCATCAAAAGTGCATTGTATCATAAGGACTGGTTTGACCGATCACCGCTAAAGAAGCTAACATTTCTTTTTACTTTTGTACCGCAATGATGGTTTGAGTTTTAGTAAAAAAACGATTATTTTTATTTTATTTTTTTTATTAAATGGTTTACAATACTTCATCCAAACCATTTTTATTAATTTTTGACTACTATTTACATTCATCCTAATTTTTAATTTGTTTAATCACAATTTCAGTAATGCTGGCATGGCAGTGTTATTGTTTACTTTGGTTTTAGTAAAAAAACTATCCATTATTTTATTATTTAATTTTTATTTAGATGAAGTATTGTAAACTATTTTGATTAATTTTTAACTATTTACCTTTATCTTAACTTTCAGTTGTTTTTTAATTACAATTCAACCCGGTTTTAGTAAAAAAGCTATTATTATTTGTTAAACATTGTGATTTTTTTTTTTCTTTTAAAACTACTAAAAATTAAGATACGGGTAATAGCAGTCAAAAATGAATAAAAATGGTCTACAATACTTTATTTAATAAAACAAATAAAATAAAATAATCATTTTTTTTTTTTACTAAAACTCAGTCAGTGCAGTACGAAAGTAAAAAAAATGTTATCTTTAGTGGTGATCGGTCAAATCGGTCCCCTTATGATATGATGGATTTTTGACAGTTAAGTCGTCCTACTTTGCCGCATAAACTTACCATAATCCATGAGTCAGGACCCAAAGTTTGGCCCACTGGTAACATCTAGGGGGAATAATTCTCACAATGATTTTTGACAAGCTTTTTGTTTTTCATTGGGTAATGAAATTTCTTTGCTGGTGGGTCTTTCTCTTGTCTCTCATTCATGAAGGTTGCATAGCATTGCTCACCAATCTCATATGTCTTTATCAGGTCAGATTAAATTCTCTACAAATCCATGTGATTATGTGTCCTAGTGTTTTTATTGACTTTTCCATAATAAACAGACAAATATTTTTCTCTACAGAAATTGGGCACTGTACTGTGAGAACCACCATTGACACAGTTTTCAATGTAGAATTTTCTAACAACATTTGATGAAAAGTACTTGAACTCTACTATCATTGTGACACATTTCAATGTTGATGACAAAATACTATTAGGTTGAATATATGTTGTACTTAATATTGGACACTTTTCAGAAATGTTAATTTTAGGGTAGTGTTATAAAATGCATGATAGCACACAGAAAGCTACCACTGCTGCAATGCTATCGCATATTTCCTAACACTAGAGATGCATACCTTGCCAAAAATCACCATGAGCATTATTCACCTCAGATGGTACCAACCAATCCTCTGGCTCATGGATTACCAATAAAATAGTCAAAAACTTGATACTTTAATGGTGGAATTTATTGCAGTTTCTCAGATTCTTCATTTTGTTATCCATGAAAATTAACTTTAACAAAACTGCATGTTCACATAAAACCTCAGCCTAATGGAGAATTACGTGCAAAAAATGAATAAAAACCAAAAGTACTGAAAAGACATGTAAAATTAAATATACAGATGTCAATTTTATCTGGGCACGTGGGAAAATGTGCCCAGGCAGGTGTTGGCCTCTGCAGGCAGTTTTGACATGTCTTTATTTTTTAATTTTTAATTTTTTTATTGCTCTCCCAAATATGAGAATAAGGGATGTCATGACAGGATACCAAGCCTCTTGACTATTTTCCAGGCAGACTGGCTTGGTATATAACATGCTTTGAAACCTCACTTCCATACAACAGACTGAAAGTAACAGTCCAGTTTACCATATAGTTACATAAAATAGAATCCCCCTCGTAAAATCCTAAACATTTTTTCTAAAAACTAACAACTTTTAGGAAGATTGTTAGGGTCAAGCGGATTAAAAGCACAGAAAATTACTGACAAAAAAATTGTTTCTATTTTTTTTACTTGGATAATGGATGTAGACTTTACCAAAAATTGTTTCTATTTTTTCCACTTTGTTAACGGATGTAGATCTTTAACAATGAAAAGTAAAAATCAAAATTGTATCTAACAGATTCAAATTAATGCCCTTCTAAAGCAGGGTCTGTTTGATTTTTATTAATCCATTTAAAATTCTTAAAATATAAAATATATGAGGAAAACTAAAAGTAAACGATAAAAAGTAAAAACCCAAGGGTTTTTCCTCTTTCATGGACTGTACACTTGATGAGGGCTGAAGAATAGATCAGCCAAAACATTGTGTTAACATCACATACACAAAGGTGTTCAATTGTCCAAACTAAATTAGGAGTTTTATTTTTTTAATTCAAACAGATTTTAAGTTAAAGTAATAACCAATTGTCCCAGATTGTGTATACTTCTTGGTGTTTATCTTGTCTGTTTATATTGAATATGCAGAAGTCTGCCAAGGGGTCAAAGGCTCTATCTCAGCTGTAAGATTTGTGAAGCCTATAGGATCATCAGATCTGCAAAAATAAAATCTTGTAATTTATTTATCTATCATCAGCCATTATAGGTCCACTGCTGGACAAAGGCCTTTCCCATCTCCTTCCATGATGAACTAGATTGTGCTAACCTCTGCCACGTTTTACCAGCAAATTTTTTTCTATCTCATCTCTCCATCTTGTATCTGGTCTTTTTCTACTGTGTTTACTATCCCATGGGCACCGGTCGGTTAGTCTCCCCCGCACCATCTATTGTCATTTCTTCTTGCTTGGTGACCAGCCCATCTCCATTTTTGTTGCTTATAAAAAAAATGGTTTTCAACTGTATATTGAGTCTCTAGTAGACTGGTTTAAATACTGTTGCTGTGTTTAGGTTATTCATGTGTTCTGACATTTATATGTATCTATGTAGCCCTAACTGTTCATAGTAGAAATTTGAAATTTTGCACACACACACGCCGTCAATGAGTAGGGAACATGTTTTAACCCCCCCCCCCTCAAGTTTTTAGTGTTGGGTTCAATTTACAATGTAAGTCTATGCCAAATTGATCCCTTAGTTTGTGTCCAGCAGCATTCTCAATTGTTTTTTGAAAATTTAGACTTTTTAGTGATCACTGCTCACCACCACTGCTTAATTTATGAGGTAAAAACAAGCATATATAGGTGGCGGTGATTCATAATTTCCCTTGGAATGCTAATTATTTATTAATTTTTCTTTTTCAGGAATTATTGGCTCGGGCGTCACTGGAAACAGATAAGCGGGACTTGATGGCAGAAGTGACGAGTTTAAAAATTAAATTAACGTCTGCGGAACGAGACAGACATGAGCTTGAGGACCAGCTAAAAACAGCTCAGGTAAAATAAAATTGTTCTCTTCATTCATTCATTTCTAATCGCTTGCAGTCAGGCCAGTCACAGGGGGGCAGGGCCTTTGGCTTGCATTATGTAGTGTAGTGTCTCCTCCTTATGAGGATCACTGAGATTGCCACAGAAGGCTACATCAGGGGTTCCCAACCTTGGGTAAATTTACCCCACCCAGCAGGTAAATTTGCTGATTCTGGATTTGTACATTTTTTAAAAAAATTATGATTTTTTAAAAAAAAATCTGAAGTTGAGAAGTTCTTGTATACTGGTATCTGTTCATCATTAATTTTTCATAGATAAGTGCTATTATTATTGTTATTTGAACTTAAAATAATAATGTTATTTTAAAATATCCCCTTTGTAAGTAAAGCATCCGTCTCTTAAGAGACAACTCCTAATGGAGTATATACCCAGTGACAAAATCTCGGTTTCTGTTGCATTCGTCAGCTTAGTGATCCTTGCAAGTTTCAAGTCTGGTCAAGACCAGTACTTTAATTATGTTAGAAGTGTAAACTCAAATTACTGAACAGAACAGGGTGGGTGTAAATTTACTTTCAAAAAGTTGCAAGGGGTAAATGGGATGAGAAAGGTTGGGAACCTCTGCTCTACATAAGAGACAACTCATAATGGAGCCCGGTGACAGTCCCGGTTTCTGTTGCATTCATCAGCTTAGTGATCCGAAGTTGAGACCAGAACTTGCAAGACACTAATTTAAAAAAAAAAAAATAACCGTTTACCAAAGTCGCAAGATATTATTTTGGGAATTTTAAACTGATTTCGGCATTAAATGACCCATCAAGGGTTGATATGCTGCTAAACAAATCAATCAAATTACTGAACAAAACAGGGTGGGTGTAAATTTACTTTCAAAAATTTGCCAGGGGGTAATTGGGATGAAAAAGTTTGGGAACCCCTGCTCTACATGATCCCCCAGCTGCTTACAGCACCTGGTATTTCTAGACGGTCACCCATCTAGGTACTGACCAGCATCGACATTGCTTAACTTTGGTGATGTGTGTCCAACATAATTTGGCCATAACAAATTATTCTATAAAGGTGACCTGTAAAAGGATGCTGGCTGAAATAACCCTCCCTTTTCAAAAACAACAGATCACCCTGCTGATATGTCCAAATTGGTGTGTTTGTGCTTGCTAATTTTCTGTGTATAATGTTCGATCTATGCGGTCAATGGAAAAGCGTTGGGTTAAGTGCATTGACAAGAAAGGAGATTATGTTGAAAAATAAATATTAATCACTGCTACCCACAACACTAGTTTATATGTTATTCATGTGTTCGCAAATTTATATGTATCTATCTCTATATCCGGACTTCGCCCAGCCATAACCGTTCATAGTAGAAATTGGAACCACGAGCTATGCTTCTATTCGCGCCACTCCGGTGGTCCATAGGATGCAAACCCTTGGTTTAAAGTGTGGTGTCGGTCCTGGGCAAGTAGCATTTCACCATAAAACTTCACTGCTCAGGCTGGAGGGTTACTCTGCACACAGGCCCCGCTGTCTATGGTCCTACCGCTGAGGAATATCCTTCACAAAAATCTTTGTTCGTGAAGCCAAGCCATTCATTCGTTCATATACAGAGTAACAGAAATGTTTTGGGTATTTTGACCATGAAAAAATTACTTACTTTAACACTTAGTTTCCACCATATTCTTCAAAGTAGTCTCTTGCCTGCTGTTTGCACACTGGTTCTCATTAGGATACAGCTAACAAGAAGTAAAGGCAGAAGTCTGTACTACGTTCGGTTTGCGTGCTCTGTTCAAATTCTCTAACGTTTCATCTAATAAAAAATAAATCAAGATAATATTGCTTCTACTAATACAGGTATACCTTGAATAGTGAGGTTTTGATTAGTGCAGTTGAGGTATTGCTGTACAAACAAATGAAACTAAGTATAAGCTGAAAAAAAAACATGTTAAATTATAAGACCTTGAACAGTGTAGACAAGGTTTGGGACAAATTAACCACACTATTCAAGGTATTGCTGTACTACAAGTGTAAATACAAGCCTGGAGGTCAGACCATAGATGCCATATTTAAACACGAGTTCAGTTAAAATGTTAAAAATAAATAAACACTGCGATATGAGTCATGTTAAAAAAACACACTTGCGATTGAGATATGTTAAAAAAACACACTGCGATGAGACATGTTAAAAAAAATACTGTAATATGTTAAAAAAATAAACATCGCGATATGAGATATGTTAAAAAAATAAACACTGAGATGTTTTAAAAAAGTCTGTGCTTCATCTTAAAAAAACCGAATGCAACCATACGTCACAGTTTGATTTTGAGAATTGATTTTAAAAAAAGAACAAACAAATATTCTTTTATTACATCATTAAAGAGTTACGTTCGATATGTTGATATGTCAACTTGTGAGTCAGTCAGTGACAACTATCACTGCTAGAGAAGTATAGTACAACAAATATAATGTTGAGCGATTGGGCGTAGGTTTACAGATTGCAAACTGTAGGCTTCTTGTAGCTCAGTCAGTAAGACCAGCTGGTACGTCTAACCAGGCTTACCTGAGGCAAAAAGGATAAGAGTTTGAGTCCCACTTAGAGCTCATCCTTTATTTCTGATCTAAGCTGTTTATTCATTGACCTAGACTGTTGGTCTGAGTTGTTGCGACGAAAGAAAATACCCGTCAAAAATTACTAATAACCGGTCTGCTTAGTCACTCAATAGAAACTGTCATGTTACCAACATCTTTTGGCAGCATGCCATGTTGGGTGTGATCAATTAAAAAAAGGGATGACCAATGAATAAATTACTCCTCTCAACTTTTGTTAGATCACTAAAAAGTCCAATTTTTCAACAAAAAAACGAGCGGACACACACTAAGGATCAATTTAGCATAAACTTACATCATAAATTGAACCCCCCACTAAAAACCTATTTAGGGGGAATTATTTTTTTTTAAAATAATTTTTCTAGACATAATAAGGAGTAAATGTTGAAATTTTCAGCCCTCTAGCTCCATTGGTGTAGCCTGCACGCTTGATACATACATAGCCAGCCGGACCGACTTGAAGACTGAAGAAACCTATAATAATGTAAACTAGACAACCCTGTGACCCATTGTGCCACTAATGTGTGTGAGCAGTTGCAAATCACCCTTATTTTTTTGTCTTCAAGTTAGCATGTTTTAGGGATACCTCAATTCAATACCACTGGCTTACAATACACCATTTCGGCTACTTAGACTTTAATATTATATAGGTAATATATTGAAATATTTGTCATTTTTGTTTTATTTCATTCTGATCACAAGTTTTCTGTTATTTTCTCTTAAATAATCCAACAGTAAAAGTGTATGGTAGAATTAAACACCTTTTCTTTTTAAATTGAATGTAAATGGTTTTATGATCTTCTTTATCTTGATGGAGACATCTCTGAAAATAGGTATAAGAGATATATGATACTTTATTTACTCTTAATAAAAGAACTCAAATAAAACCAGCCATAAATATCTATGCAGTTATATATATATTTAGATTTGTTGTTATCATAAAGAGATAAATAAAATAAAAAAAAGAATTAGACTCAGTAACTGGGGGTAGACGTTACCCAACTAAAAGTAGGTTCCCAATGCCACAGTTACCTCCCCCTGTTATTTTGGCTATAAGCCTAGAAAATAAACTGGTCCAGATGATTAGGGTTCCGCCATCAACCTTTGTTTTTATTTTATTCATTTTCTATTTCTGAATAGTAATGTTTAGTAGATTTCTGCCGTTGATACAAGGCTTAAATATAATGTAAGATTCAGAGATGGAACAAATGCCAAATGGGATGGGTTGTGTGGGTATTTTACTTGGAACATGACTAAACCTTGCCTGGAAGAAGAAAAAAATCTTATATATATAATAGTACCCTGCTTAGTGCTGATTTTCTATAGCACTCTTTTTTTCAACTATTTTTTTTGTATTAAATGTGTAATGTTAAATTTCTGAAATAAATAATAAAAGACTGCACCATGGACAGTCTCCGAAATAAATAACTGTATTCTGTACAGGTTAGTTAATGTGCCACGTGTATGAGAATAAACATATACACAAATAGAAAGCACTCATAGAGCGCATATCTCTGTCAACG
>VCCN01005665.1:388260-400135 GCA_006491835.1 Architeuthis dux | reverse complement strand
ACTTGTATTTGTTACAATACTACTACCATGACTAATATATATGTGTGTGTGTGTGTCAACCTTCTCTCTTTTGAAGAACTTGGGACCCAAATGGGTAAAAGAGAAAGGATTGACTAATATAATGATACAGCCAACTTTTTCACTCTCATGCAGCAATCTATATGGTACATGCTGAATATATTTATTTATTAGCAGAGTACCCATAAAAAATGACAGGATTATTTATGTATAAATTACAGGATTATTTAGGATTATTTATAAATACAAATATTTTAGTATAAATGTATTTATTGCAAACAAAAAACACATACCTTGAAAAAAAGAATTAATTTGTCTGCAATAAGGCAACAGAATTGGGTAAAAAAACAAATTATCTTTTGATATGAGAAAGAGTTTTATACCTTGAAAATCAAAGAAGCCTACATTTAGTGGAACATTGTTTTCCGTGCTATTACTGAGACATTAGCAGCAATAGTATTAGTGGCCGTAGTAGTAGTGATGTAGATGCAAACACAGACACAGTAGAGCCTTGCTTTTCCCTCTTTCTGTTTGCTTTAGTGTGACAGAAACCAACAAACAAAAAAAGTGACAACTGCTTTTATATTATAAGATTTGCTGGACCTTTTGCATGGAGTGGGTTTTGTGGTTTTTGCTGTAAGATTTGTGTCAAGAGTTACTTCCCCTTTGTTTCTATGTATTTGTGTTCCCATTTGAAAAGTACAATTTGTCTGGCACACTAATGTCTAAGAACTCTACCTTGCGAACAGTCTGGGTGATTTACTTTTTTTTGTTGCTGTTTTTGTCCCACTTTATTTTTCTTTTACATTTGTCTTTGTCGTTGTGATTGTTGTTTTTATTTCATTTCGTTTAATCTATCTAGCCTCAAATTCTGGCTGTGCATTTTTTAAACTTGAAAAAAAAATTTTCATGGGTTTTTCTTTTTTTTATCTCCGAGTTATTTAAAAGCAAGAGTATTTAGTAATTCCCTCCCCACTGCCCACAAAGGATTGTCAAATCAAAATATATATATATATGTCTAGAAAGCATTTCCAATTATGCATAACTTTTTTAATAGACCTCTGTTTCCAACCGGTGGAGGCTCAATACATCAGAGCGAATATTGTAGATGAATATTTATTGGTTCATTACAACCTGTACAGTTGGTTTCACGTGACTTTGATCTTCAGATATATATATATATATAGTAAATATACATGAGTATTTGTAGTTGTCTCTGTCTACTATGTATCCGCTAATCACGGGCTATATATATATATAATATATATGTGTGTGTGTGTGTGTATATATATAATGATAATCATAAAGACATCTATTAGTTGAGAACCTATATTTGTCTGGCGCCTGTGTGAACCCTGGAAGCAATCTTATATGCAGGTTCTGCTCTACTGACTGAACTAACAAAACTCTCATGGTAGGCAGGAGTCTTTTTAATCGTACACATTGCTGGTCTCTCTACTCTCATGTTCGTATTTAGGCACAAATATAATGTGGTTCTCTTATGCCAACAGTATGAAATCAAATATGATAATTATAAAGACATTTATTAGTTGAGAACCTATATTTGCCTCACGCCAGTGTGAATGACTGCTAAATGTTTCTTTATCACATTTACAATTTAAGCTGTCCGTTTAATATATATCTGCCTTTATGAACATATTAAAATAAACACTAAATATTAAAAAAATCTTTCTCTCCCTGCCTGTCTCCTCTCTCTTTCTCTGCTTTCTCTCTATTACCTTCATTCTTTCCTTGTCTGTTTTCTTTGTCTGTCTTTCTCTCTCTTTCTTCAAAAGGTAATATAATTGTTTTCTTTTTCTCTTATGTCATCCCTGCCCCCTTCTCTCTCGGGTGTCAAACTCTCTTGTGTAGTTCAAAGAGATTTCCGGATAATCAAACTCCTTCTTGCTATTTTTGTTGTTCATATAACATTTCCGGTGAAAAATAACAATGAGTTCAATTGTCAAAAAAACTCTTTGAATGTTAATAACTATTCTCAAAATTATAGACAATATCTCTGGCCTAGCTTTTTTATTTGGTGAAAGATAAAAATCTTTTAGAAAAAGGCCAGAGATGAGCAACTAAGTTAGCACCAGAATTAAAAAGTATGAATTATGAGAATAGGTTAAAAGAGTTAGGGGTTATCATCATTAGAAAATAGGAGGGACCGAGGAGACATAATAGAAATATTTAAGATTATGCGTTGTTTAGAATTAGTAGATACTAATGTATTTTTTTACTAGAAGGGAGTACAAGGGACTGAGAGGCCACACACATAGAAGATTAGATATCAGAAAATTCTCTTTTTAGCAATAGAGTGGTGGGACTTTGGAATAGATTACCGGAATATGTAGTGCTATCAACAGATGTAAATGATTTTAAGAAGAATTATGTTTATTACACCACCGCAAAGGTTTAAGGCCCTAGATATTGTGTAAATATGATTATGATGTGTGCTTGTATATACAAACTGTATACTTTTTTTTTGACACTAAAATAAAATGTTCTATATTAAGAGGCCACACATATACGGTAGAAGTAGATTGAATATCAGAAAATTCTTTTTTAGCAATAGAATGGTAGGACTTTGGAATAGATTACCGGAATATGTAGGGCTATCAACAGATGTAAATGATTTTAAGAAGAACTATGATGTTTATTACATCTCCGCAAAGGTTTAAGGCTCTAGATATTGTGTAAATATGATTGTTATCTATATACAATTTGTATACTTTTTTTTCACCCTATAATAAATGTTCTTTTGTAGTCTTCAATTTCATTGAATCATCTTTCTCTTATCTATCTCTACTATTCTTTCTTCTTCTATCTGTCTCTTACTCTGCCTTTATATATTCACTTCAATAAGAATATATTTTCCTCACACACACATTCAATGGAAGGGTAAGCTATGTTTACATAGCTTTGGTCTTGGATAAGTTCAGTAAGTCCTGACCCGAATATTCCAGTATATTCACCATTTTCCTATTTGGAATGGCTGTACCCAAAGATATTGACTTAAGATTCTTTGCTTTAGGAAATATATAAAGGAGTTGGGTTCTTGGAGTACCCAGTAACCATTTCTTTGTGTGGGTGTTGAGATTCTTGGAACTGATAGTACTAACTTGTTTTAGTCTCCCTAAACTCAAGATCTACCCTTCAGCATTATTTATTTAATATTTTGGGTTTGTGGACTTTTACACTTTTCTCTCCTTTTTTTTTTTTTCTAATTTTCCCTCCACTCTCTTAACCCAGAAGAAGACTTGCTGTTTTACTTATAGAATAGTAGGTATGAACAAAAAGGAAAAAAATTTCAGGAGTGTAAGCGACACATGATTTAAAAAAATGTATGGTAGACAATGCAGTACACATATATTTGAGTGGCAAAAATAAACAAGTTTAAAATGCACAACATCATCTGCCATGCAAAAAAAAGGCATGTTGTCATCTGAAGCTCTCATAATTTGAAATAGAAGTCAATTTACAAACAGAATAAAATATATGAAAAATACAGCCGGTAAATATTTTTCATTTTGCTGTATTTAATTATTCATCCTTATGTTTTTATATAAGTTTCAGTCGAACCACGATATATAGAAATAATAAAAAATATATATATATAGTGAAGTATATTGAGTGAAAAAAATTTTTCAATAAAACTAAAAATTAACCCTAACCCAAAGTAAGAGTTCCGTTCCAACAGTTTCTGTATATTCTAAAAAAAGGTAAACATATTAGCATCTTGAGGGATATATCTGTAAAATGTGTAAAAATCAATGAAAACATGAATATATAAAATAAATCATCAAATTAATAAAAGGTGGGGTAGGAATCATGTGAAAAAATTCTTCTCAAAAATTGGGAATGGAAAATTATTTTTTTTTTTTTAAAATTCATCCTTTAATAATTAAGTAACAACAATTTTATTAAAATCGAAAAATATGCTGATTTTTGCCAGATTTTTAAATTTCTCACGTGTTGATTTCACACTGAAATTTTCATCCATTTTGTTCATATCGATAAAATAGGCTGGATCTAAATAATAAAATGCCTTAAGAGTAGCAATATAGGCTTCCCCCTGTTATAATACGGTTCCAACTTTTTAATTGATCACCCCCAACAGCATATATGGGTGGTAGTGATTCATAATTTCCCTTGGAATGCTTAAATTTTTTTTTTGTTTTTAGAATAATTTAATCTGGAATCATTTTACTATCCCACTGACATCATTCCTTCGTAACCTACTTTCACAGCTTCTGTCTCTTATCTCTCCACAAAAACCTCTATATAATCTCAGTTTTTAAATTATCACTGCCTTCAATCCTTACCCTCTATACATCATTTTCTTGCAGTGTTGCCAACACAAAATATATTTTCGCACTAGTTTGACTGCTAAAAAGGGCTGAATCTTTTTTAAATAACCAAAAAGACAAATGCACTAATTTAGTACTTTTTGCACTGCCAGGACAAAAAACTTTCTAGCTAAAAAGCGCTAGATTTGTTTAAAATGGCGAATACCACCAAAAAGACACTAAAAATGGTCGGAAATAGCCAGAAAATGGCTAAAAACGGCCAAAATGTTTTAGGCGCAAACGTGCTAATTTAGCGCATTTTGCACTGGCAAAACACGAAACGTGCTGAATCTAACTAAAAAGTGCTAAATTTTTTTTAATAGGCAAAAATGGCCAAAAACCACTAAAAAGATACTAAAAATAGCCAAAAATGTTTTAGTGCTTTTTGCACTGTCAAAATAAGAAACATGCAGAATCTAGCACAAAATGGGCTAAATTGGCAACACTGCTTTCTTGTACCCTCATATCTTTACTTATTCCCTTTGTCTTCCCCTTATCAGTACCATCCTGCTCAGCCTCCTCCCCGTTCCCTGGCTCACCTTTCCAATTTACTTTTATCTACCTACCTTTAAATCATCTCATCCTTATATTGCACTCGAGCCACCTGTCTTATTTCTTTGGAAAACCCAGTGCTCCTCAGGGTAACACCTACACAGAAACATATTAAAATTAATAAACTTTACTTAGTGATAGAATTAGTCATTTGTAGGTTAGGCAATGAATATCCTGTTTGAGAGCCGAATATACCTGAATGAAATAGGATGGGATTTCAAGGATGCAGGGCAGTTTATGGCATTTACTTTTGGCCGAGTTACTTATTTATTCTTACCTTGAAAAAAAAAAAAAGAAAATATCTGGAGGTACTATCTCAGGTTTCTGTAACTAAACTCAAATCTGTTACACTAGATATGGTTAGCAAAGAGACTAATATGATTTTTTCATGCCAATAGTTCAGATTTCTTTCTAATTGTCAAACTCCAGGACACAGTCTGGAGTTGACTTTGTCCTTGATCTTATGGTAGGAAAACAACCATATAACAAAAAGTAATAAATTTTCAATTGTCTCTCATGAACTTTTTTGGGGAAAAGGTTTTATTCTTTTATTATTCACTGGATTTTTTTCTCATAATTTTTTATTATTAATCAGAAATTTATTCAATTTAAATCTACAATTGTACAGGTATAAAAGAAGAAAACAAAAACATGTATTATCAGAATAAGATAAACATTAATGATATACACATTCAGAAAAGTTACCCTGTAAAAATTAATTTGTCTTTGGAAAGACTCAGCCTTCTACCACATTCTAGAAATACATCTAATTAGATCTCAATTGCTGGTTGTTTATTCCGTCTCTCCCGAGTTTATATTATTTTGTATTTATATTGTTAATAAAATTATTACCACCAGAAGGATACTTGGCTTTGCCCGAGGACCAAAGCACTCAGTTTGGTGACCACTTGATTAACCCATAAGAACCCAGACCCATTTCTACTTGAAGGAACATTATGTGGGATTCTGAGTAGGCAAATTGACACACAGTCAAGTGACTGCTCCAAGATGTTCCGTAGATGTCAGTACACTTCATGAGTTAAAATCAAGGATAAAATATAATATTATATATTATCCTTGATTTTAACTCATGAAGTGTACTGACATCTACGGAACATCTTGGAGCAGTCACTTGACTTTCAGGCAAAATATTTACTTTTTTTTCACAATTCAAAGAAACTTGACTTTTATCAAAAATATAGTCAGTTAATGGTTTCATAATAAACATGGTCTTAGTGTTGTATATTTAGGCAGCCGTGGACGGAGGTCATAGATTTGACTCCCACAGGTGTTGAAAGTTATAAACAGGATATCGATGGAGACCTCTGGGTGTCAGGGACTGGAGGACACATCCAGTGTTCGAGGATCATGAACAGGATGTCGACTGAACTTGCAGGTGGTGACTGGAAAATCAGTGTGGGCTTTTGAACCCGATAAAAGTGACACAGGCCCTCGAAAAAGGAGAGTCACACAGCGCCAGAGAGAGAGCACCTAGGCTCTGGGAACACAAGACCAATTTCCCTGTTAAGAACAGTCTGTCGGCTCTCATTACCTCTCTTCCACTCTTCATTCTCTGCCTCGACACAGTGTATCTTATGAAATAAAAATATATCCTCATATTTTTATAAACCAAGTTTGGAGACTTCCTTTTTCTCCGAGTTCAGGATTTTCCTCTTGCGGACCAAGATGGCTATACCACATTAGTTTTTCCACATGGAGCATTTACATAAAGATTTATTAGGCTTCCCAGCATGTGAACATCCAACATATAGCTGTCCGTGAGAGAAGCAGGGCTCTTCCAATCTACAAACCAGCTACCTTTAATGTCTGATATTGCGATTTGTTGATGGACATGGAAAAACTTCAGCGACTGGGGAAATTGTAGTATATCGATTTGTATTGGGAACAAACATACATACATTCACAAATATATTTATGTGGATGTAAGGTAATCCGACAGAATGGTAGAAGTAATTTGACAATGTGGAAATTTTCCCCAGATTTCACACAAACATGTGACTAATCGGACTGCACACACATGAATTTTCTGCACTGCAAAAGATCTTCTGAAGATGCCGAATGAAACTCAGGGAAATGCATCAAAGCTTAACTTAATGATAATAAATGTTTGAGACTTACGCTTTTCTCAATCTTTCATTTCCAGATTATCAAATTACCTCTACCTGAAGAATATATAATAGATTATGCAAACTAAACATGTTTGAAATTGGTCTTCATGGTATTTGTACCAATTTTTGATGATGAATACTGTAATTTTCATCAGTTTTTGTCTTATTTTGTTTCTCTGTGACCTCAGATGACATCAAAAGTAAAATCCAATATATTCATGACATTCTGGATGAAACGTTAGTCCCAATGAACCTATTTTGACATTAGTAGAGTAGTTCATATAGATTTGTATTGACGACAAACATACATACTGTACTGATTTATTTTGTATAAAATGAAGCATTGTCAACCATTATTAATTTTTTACTAGAATTTTCTTTAATCTTACATTTTGTAGTTACTTTTTATCGCAGCTTTACTCCTCACTCTACAGCTGTATGTAAACCGCTCAGATATAAAGAATAAGTTCTAGGCGAGACTCAAACTCGCATCCATTTTACTTCGGGAAACTGCCTATATATGGCACTGCCCTTAATGATTGAGCTACTAGAGCTCTTACGGCTGGTAGAAGATTGGATCTAACCCTTTGTAGTGGAAGGGACATAACTCTGGTTCTTGACTATCAGAGTCACGTCCATTTCGTCGGGGCACGGGGAAAAGCGCTAATGTAAACAAAGAAACAAATGTACAAAATTTCATTCGAACGAGATTTAAAATTGGCTTGGAGAGAACAAAGAAAGTGCATGCAAATCTCATCCAACTCGGATTTGAAATTGGCGCGCAGAAGACAAAAAAAACAAGAGACAGTAGCAGCTTGGAAAAAGTGACTCCTCTCACAATCGGAGAATAGCCAATGGAAGGCATTGATTATAAACAGGGTTGCCAGATTTGATCGATTTCAGACATTGTGTCCTTATTTTAGCCCTGATGTCTGATTAAAAACTTTAAGAATCGGACATCCAAAATTGTCTGATTTTAAGGCACAACTCAGCGTTGCCAACTTAGATATTTTATATCTAAATTTAGATATTTTTTGTTGTTTTTAGATATCGGATATCAGTTCTAGCCACTTTTAGCTATTTATTTTCACTATTGTGATAATAATCTAGCTACTTTTGGCCACTATTAGCTATTTATTTTAATTATTGTGATACTAATCTAGCAACTTTTAGCCACTATTAACTAGCTTTAGGCATCAATCTGATCTAGCAACCCTGATTATAAAACAGTGTTTTACCTGCCTATTGTTAGACTTACTTTCATTAAAGAAGTAAATACTATGGACGTTGATCGAGTTTTTTCTGAGGATATTCCTTTCTTCTCTTCTTCCTTACGAAAGGACTAAGGACTGTTTTTAAACGAACCCTCTTTTTCTCAACCAGCTTTCTTCACCCAGAATCTTGTTTGTTCATATATAAACCAATTATTGCTTCACCCCAAAACCCCACCCAGGCTTTATTATTTTCCTTGAATGTTCTGTGCCTTTTCACCATTGTTTTTTTTCTCTACAGTTTTTGTATATACATCATAAAAAGAGTATTTCCAACAAAATCCCTTATTCACGGATGGTGTGGTAGTTGTTTGATCTTTTCCACTCGATACCACGTTTGGTGTGTGTCTTAAAGATATTCACGCCATGACAAACTTTGTTTTTACATACACTATTTTCAGTTGTAATATTGTCCTGATTTTTTTATTTTTTTTATTAGATTATTCATTGTTACTATTTTCTTTCATCTCATAATTGCTTTTTATCGCAACTCAGTCGGTAATAGCAATGTTGTATATAGGCAGCTTCCCAAGGAATTCGAGTCTTGCCTAGAGTGACAATCTAAAGTTGCAATAAAAAGCTACTATAAAATATAAGATGATAGAAAATACTAGTCAAAAATTAACTTTTAAATTAATTTCATTATCAAAGGAAATAACTCCTATTCATTGAAGAGTTCCAATATTTTTAATTCTATTCATTGAAGAGTTCCAATATTTTTAATTCTATTCATTGAAGAGTTCCAATATTTTTAATTCTATTCATTGAAGAGTTCCAATATTTTTAATTCTATTCATTGAAGTGTTCCAATATTTTTAATTCTATTCATTGAAGAGTTCCAATATTTTTAATTCTATTCATTGAAGTGTTCCACTGCAATGAATTTAATATTAAGATCCACCAGATCTCCCAAGGGGAAAAGGTCAAATTAATTTTTTAAAAAAGTTTTGTTCATTGACTATTGAAATGTTTTTGTCCAATTCATTTCATTTTTACTGTTGGTTTGCTGCGTAAATCAAATATATTTCTTAGTGGGGGTGTGGGTGTTTCCTCGCAGCCTTGTAGCACATGATTTGCTGCCTGGTACCGGTCCACATCCCGATGGTTGGGGACCCCTGATCTAACCCACCAAACAGACCATTGTCAACATTCATTTTACTCTCTCAGCCATTATACTAAAAAATGAATAAAAATTAGCTGACCAACCACATGATGCTTTTTAACTGTGACGAAAGTCGACAGTTCTCTGAAAGCCAAAAGGTTTTTCGTCAGACCAAATTTTAATCAGTTGATAGCATTCATAAGAAAGGAATGATAGAATAGAGAGTAGTCATATAATTCTTTTTTTAAATCAATTCTCGAAATAGAAAAAATAAAGTACAAGAAAGAGAAAATAGAGAAAGAAAGCAGACTATACCGTGTTTATAATTAATGTATACACTTCATATATATATATATGAAATCAAATGATGGATAATTTTATATCCGACAGAATATGATAATTATGACATTTATTAGTTGAGAACCTATATTGCTGGTGCCGGGCAAATATAGGTTCTCAACTAATATGTCATTATAATTATCATATATATATATTTATAACTTTTTCATTTTCTAATGAATTGTGTTTCGTACAATATTTTTCGTTCTTTTATTTTTGATGCAATGATTGTTTATTTTTGTTTTGGATGTTTTAACAGGATTAACTTGAAAAATCAATTGGAAACAAATAGTTTTATTACAGAAACAAATGTTGCCAAGTGCTGTCAAAAATTGTATAAACAACGTCGCAGGTTTTTAACAGTCTGCTCTTTTTCTTATTAAAGCTTCATATGTTAAAGTAAAACAAATTATATTGTCTTGCTCATTACATTGACTGTTGATAAACTTTTCATATGAATAAAGTTATTTTCTCTTTTATTTTTCAGGATCGACGGTTAGAGGAGTATCGACGATTGTTACGACGATATAAGAAAATTGAAGACATGGTTGTACAAGCACAAGGTCGTAGAGGTAAGTAATAGGGTTTAGCTTAATTGGGAAATTGGAATTAGTTTTCTATTGGGAAATATCCGTTAAAGCCCTGCCAGGTTGCCTGTTATCCAGACTAAAGTAACATTCGGAAACATTATTGATTAATTTCATGTTGGGCGTGGAGGTCCTCTGATTCAAAACGGGTAACGAAAAATGATCATTCAGTTTGAGTAAAAATAAGAGACATTTTTTATTTTCTACATTAACTTTATTGGACAACATATTGACCGTTTTGTTCCACTATCTCCTGATATATTTCAGACAACTTCATTCCATCTTCTCAGAACTAAGAAAGGAACTGCTCTAGGTGCCTTTTGTAGTCTTTCAGGGAATTGAAATTATTTTTCATTAAGAGAATTCTGTAAAGACCGCAATAAATGGTAATCCAAAGGTGCAATATCTGGGGTATATGACTGATGAGTCAAAACTTCCTAACCATGCTGTAACAACTTTTGCCTAGTCACCAAAGAAACATGCAAGTCAGATGCATAGATGATGATGATGAAGTTTAGCTTTGTCTGCTAAACGAACAGTAGTGTGGGGCACTCAGTTTAAACTTGAACTTGCGACAGTCGTAATCGTCTAAACTAACCATTGGTCCATGGTGGCATTCACCAGATGTATTGGGTTGTCTAAAAAGTTTGTTCGGCTCATTAAGTATTGTAACGCACTACTTTTTTATTAAATTTGACTAGTTTTTACCTTCCTCCTAATTTTAGTTGTTTTTATACAACTTATTGATTCCGGCCACTGTTTTTATGGCAATGAATAATAATGCTGTAAAAGTCTACTTCAAGCAATGTGTAACAGTGGGGGTTCAATTTACAATGTAAGTTTATGCTAATTGAACCCTTAGTTTGTGTCCGGCAGCATTCTCACTTGTTTTTTGAAGATTGGGACTTTGTAGTGATCACTGCCCACCACCATTGTTTAATTTTACGAGGCAAAAAGAAGCATATATAGGTGGCATTGATTCATAACAACAAAAAGCGAGAGAAGTAACTTATTCATTGATCACCCCTTTTTCCAACTGTTTAATTGATCACCCCCAACACAGCATATATGGGGGACAGTGATTCATAATTTCTCTTGGAATGCTAGTTATGCATTTATTTTTTCCTCCTTCGCAGCTCTTGAAGATTTCATTGCCACTTTAGATGATGATGCCAGCTCAACAACATCTTCCACATCTCCTTCCACAGGAAGTGGGGGTAAGGATGCTGTTGATGGATTAAAGGTATGTATTATTTTCCTATAATTATATCAACCTGTATGTTATTAATCTCGATCTCTAAATCCATATACTTATTTTGATCCATGCAACACACCTTCCTGGTCAGCAGTTCCAACAACTTGAACATATTAAAAAATTCCTTGAAGACTTCATTGAATGCGTGTTTCCCCAGATGTGGAAAAATCTACACTGGGGAAACAGGCTGCCCCCTCAAAGTCAGGCTTAAGGAGCACAGAAAAACCATAATCACGGTCGAGATAGAAAAATCTGGAATGGTTGACCATGTCT
>VCCN01005665.1:374374-386191 GCA_006491835.1 Architeuthis dux | reverse complement strand
TCTCTCTTTCATCTATATCTTCTTTCCTCTTTTTTTCCTACCCTTTTCTCATGTCTATTTGTTACTCTCTCTTTCTCTCTCTTTCACCACTTCTTTCATCTTTTCTCTCTCACATCTTTCTTTTTGTTTTTCCTTCCTTTTTTATGTCTATTTGTTACTCTCACTTCTCTTTCGTTCTTTCTCTCTCTCATCTCTTTCTTCTCGCCTTCTTTTTTTAAAGATGGTGAACCCTCGTTAAAAGGGGAAGGGTGTCCGAGTTAACCGATGGTAGGGGTTAATACTGTACTTATACAATATTGGAAAGTATGTACACTGAACATAATTCATCATATAACTATATAAAACATATATATTTTATAAAATTATTTAACATATAACGAGGTTAATTAGTTCAGGTCTAATTAATTAAGATCTAACACTTCTGAAAATCCCTAACCGTTATAGGTTTGTTTACTTCTAAATGTGGAGTAGTAATTGTAGTAGTAATTTTAAAGTGGTCCAGTTACGATACTATGCTATGAATTTTCTTACAAAATACCCTTCTCATAACAAAATTCATTCAAAAATTTTATTGAAATCGGTCCATTAGTATATTTTTGGTGAAATTTTAAAATGTGTGAAAATTGGGCTGAAATTTCTGAATGCAAATTCTACTAGTTCACCGGTCCGCGAGTGTAAACAAGTTTTCAACTGCAATTATCTCTGGTTTTATATTGTCTACAGAAATAATTTTTAGTTGATAATTTTCTACAATCTTTCATTTATTAATAACACAAAGATTATTACGATAAATTGATTTCAAATCACTGAAATTCGTCTGTTTTATCCGATATCTGCCTTAACAGTGTCTGTTTTAACGAGGGTTCACTGTATCTATTAGTTATCCTCTCTTTCATATCCCCATTTCTCTAAATGGTTCTTAATATTCTTCCTCCTTCTTCAGCCACTGGTAATGGAACCCAGAAAAACCACAAAATCTCCAGTCCAGACAAACCTCTGGCCAGTCCAATATCTCCGGCACCTCCTGATTCTTATTGTCAGAGAACAGGCACATTAGTCCGGTCAAATAGCTGTGAAGAAATGTCGCATTCTGCAGACAAAGTGAGTCTCTTTTCTTTTCTTTTTCTTTTTCTTTTAATAATGTTACAATGTTTTTTTATTTGATTACAAAATGTACTTTTTCTAATCTCGTTCTTAGACACAACCTTAGACTACCTCTGTCCTATACTGTTACATTTGCATATATGGTAGATGTGATTAGACAATGTGTAAAAGAAAGATTGAGAAAAGCGTGTTATGTCTCAAACATATTTATTATCAGGAAGATAAACCTTTATGCATTTTGTCGCCGCGAGCGACTTCATCAGAAGAAATTTGAACACTGCAGAGAAGTGCTTCTATCCATGCCGGGTAGTAGAAATGAAATGGTGTTTTCTATGCCTAGGTGTGACCTGGTTTATTTGTCTGAAAGTTCCTTATGGGACCCTGGGCTGGTGTGGGTGTTTAGATTAAGTGGGTCTGTGTATATGTATGAGCTATAAAGTGGGTAGGGGGCAGGGTGTATAGATTAGAAATCACACCAATCACCCCAACCCACTTAACTGCCTACACAAGGAACCATCTAAACACCCCGCCCCTACCCACTTTATAGCTATTCCCTTACATCCACATAATAAACATTTGCATATATAAATGTATATGACCAGTGTATGGATGTGGATTGTAATTCATCAGACAGTATTAGATTGAAAAGACAATTCGGAAAGTTGATGTTACAAATGAGATTTTTTTATTCAATTTAACAGGTTTCGTTAGTCCGAGCTAACATCTTCAGAAAATCAACTTTGGTTTTACGAATTGTCTCTTCAATCTCATAAATGTATATATAAATGTAACAATTATTATGCGACAGAGGTAGTATTTATTTTTTTAAAAATTTAGCCCGAATATTGTCTATAATTTTAAGAGTTTTTCGGACAATTAAACCCAAATCTTTATTGTTATTTATGTTGTTCCTGCATATGGCCTTCTTCAGATGAACTATTGGTAATGAAAGACAGGGTCTTTTTTTCTGGTATTGCAAAACAAAAAATTATAGCAAACAGAAAATTGAAACGTTAACAGCTACCCTTGTGTTATTTTCAGCAACGCATGCAGTACAGCTTGTTCCATAATTTTTAACGTGGAGATGCTCTTAGCAGAGGCTGCTATTTGAAAATGTGCCTCACCCTGCCCGGTCCCCAAAAGCTTCATAAACAGTAGTTTACCTACTGCATTTCTACTGACAAATTTCACTGAATGTTGGAGGGGGCCCCTCAAGGAACCAAGCCCCACCCCCAGACCCACAAATCCCCAGCTACACCTCTGGTTTTCAGTTCCTTTCTTTGTTGTTTGGTTTGGAACTATTTGCTTAACAAAGAAGGAATTGAGAACATTTCTTTCACTGGCACCGGTATTTAGTGTTCAAGCTCAGGCAAAGCCAGGATTTTAAATACTGATTTTCAAAGCTCCCATTTGAAGGATTGGTGCAACACGATCTTCCTATCCCAAATTGGCTTTGTGCTGTACTAAGTTGAGCTTAATAAGTATAAAAAACAACAAAGATAGGGATCTACTTCAGAGGAACTTTGGGACAGGGTCTTTTAGATCAAAATAACCGACTGATAACATTACTGACCCTTCATATGTATGACACCCAGGAGCTATATAACTGATCAATATGACGAATGGAGGGCCATGATACCGGTAGCACGAAAACTCACATGGGCAAACAGCAAACATAATGTGCGCTGTGTCTGATCAATGTCCACAGGTCAGATTAGGTTCAATGTGTCATGATTTCTGGGGCGTCGGAATGTATTGTATCATAACCGCTGTGAGAGAAAATGGATGAGAGATGAGATAGAAAGAGAGAGAGAGATGAAGAGAGATATTGTTTCAGAGGAAGAGAGGTGATCATTTCTTCCGGGGCTGCGATACTGTGATGATAACTCTCTGTCCGGGTCTGCTGACGGGAGCCGATCTTTCTGTAGAGGGAAAATCATTTCGGACAAAAACCCTCCCACATGTGTGGAGAGAAAAGACGACAAAATTCACGGATCTTCAATTTGAAATCTGGGGTTTTATTTCCACATAGGCAGGATAATTTCTGGGCTGGTTTGCGTATTTCATCGAGGTACGGAAATTCTGTTGCATTTCGTTTTCTAACTTGAGTTGGTCACTTTTCAGAGCTACTACTACAAAAATCAAGGGTTTCTGCCTCTTCAAACCAGCCGGGTAGAAGAGGCCATTTCGTCTCTGACCTGTTGCTCCGGATTCAAATCTCCAACTGGTCACTGCTACTAACCGGCTCTCACCCCCACCCTCCCTGGCAGGGAGCAGACCTCCTGGTCGACCCTGTTGATTCAGGTCGCAACCCCAACCACTCGTAACCCTTTCCTTCTATACCCTTATAAATGCTACTGGTCATACAATCCCCCCCTCTTTTCAAATCTTCAATGGTTTCCGGTAACCCGATCTCTCCAGTTGGTCACGTAGGCAGTTTAACACAGATTTCAAATCTGACTAGCTCCTAACGGTAACATGATCTGGGTGTATTTTCGTTACAGTATCAATGTTTGTAAACGAAATGCAATGTCAGCAGCTGCTTGTGTTTATGGACTTTCAAAAGGTGGCAACTCAAGTGGCCGCCCGTGTTCGAAGAGTTAAGCAAAGGATATTAAAAGTGGAACATTTTATATTCATTGTTAAAAATTTACATTAATAACCGCCTATAGTGACTTTTAAATATAGTTTACCTGAAGATTTTTTTAACAATACTCAGAACTTTGATTATAGTAATCAGATCATTTTAATTCATTTTAAATCAAGTATTTGGGACCAGCTGAGAATTCGGCACTAAATGACCCACCAAGGGTCGATGTGGCGTTAAACAAAACAATCAAATCAAATCAACAGTGAAGCTCTTCTGTGGAGGAAACAAGTTTGTTAAACTTATGTCAGATTGTCTAAAAAATAAATTTTTAAAATTACCTAAAGTTAAAAGGGAGGTAACTTTGATCAATAGTTTTTCCCTTTGTTCATAACATCTAAATTTTCTTATATGAAACTAAGAGTTAATAATTAAAATAATGCCAGTGATTCCTCTTAGAATTTCAGATGTTGTCATATATTTAAAAGGAGCTAAAAAAAAAAATATACTTATACAGCATTAGTGGTGTTTATTTACTGGATGCTACAATCGCCTGAAGAAGGTTGGAGAATTAACCAACTGAAAGGATATTCTTACTCCATTATCCATAGCTCCAACTTTTTCTTCTTTTCATTCACTTTCTAAAAACCAGCCATTTGCATTATTTCAGCTTTTCCTTTGGAGTATACAGGTAAACTTACCATTTATTTAATTCTAGGATTGAAATCTATGCAGGCTTTTTTGTTTGATCTTGTTGTGATTCATTGTGTGTATTTCTTTCATTTTATCCAAATTCCCCATGATCCTCTAGAAGAAAATCCTCCTTAAAAAAGATCAAAACATTTTTTCTGTTGTATGAAATACTGTATGCAGTTATACATTACCTTGTAGTTTTTCATTTACTGCTAAGTGTCTTTTTGATTCTGTATATATTTTGTCTCCTTTTTTTTTTTATTGTCAGTGTTCCAATGCTACCATAGTGCAGAAAGGCTATTTCATGGTATTTTAAAAACTACGTTCTCATTTGTGAAAGATATTTAAAGTTTAGTAAATACATATTAAAAAATAACAGTATGGCTTAGATCAGATCAAACTATAAACAATATTAAGCTATACAGGACCCTTATCAAACCAATCCTGCTTTGCGGCTGTAGTACCTGGGGCTTAACTAACACTGAAGAAGCCAGACTAGATACCTTCCACAGAAAACACTTGAGAAGGCTTCTCAACATAGCTTATCCGGAAAAAAATATCTAACAAAAAATTATACGAGATTTGCAAAGAAGAACCTATATCACAAACCATCAGAAGAGCTAGATAGAAGCTACTGGGCAATATTCTTAGACAGCACTAAAACATCCCTGCAAACAAAGCCCTTAAATTCTGTTTCAAAAATAAGTCAGATAAGGGGAGATAAAGAAGACCAAGACCAACTCTGCCAGGAAAAATGAAAAGCGATCCAGATGAACTCGCCAAATCGGATCCCACACTCAAAGACAACACATGGCCACATATAATATACTTTTGGCAGGCTCGAACCATTAACCCATAAGAACCCACTGTGACACCGGTGTCACATACAATTTAATTGATCTGCACAGTCTCTTATATAATATATTTTATCCTTGATTTTAACTCATGAAATCTACTAAGTGACATCTACTGAACATCTAGGTGCAATCACGTGTCTGTGTCAATTTGCCTACTCAGAATCCCACATAATGTTCCTTCAAGTAGAAATGGGTCTGAGTTCTTATGGGTTTTTAATCTGCCTCTGGGAACTTTTGTATCACCCTAATATATGTTTAGGATACCTACTATAGAGTGATGGTTCGGAAACTAGTCTGACAGACCATTTGATTCTCACTGGGTTCTTTGCTATTGTGGCCTTGTGCCAGACTAAGCTAAGCATAGTAAACATCTATGTACACACACATATTCTTAGATAGTAGATTATATTTGCAATAATGTGACCTATTATCTGGTGTTTTAATTGTTGGCCTGTAAATTTTTAATTTAACCGTTCTTTTTTTTTCTTCTTTTTTTTGTTTGTTTTTTGGGTTTTTTTAGACTCCTGGGATATATAGATCCCGAGGATATATGTCCCATAGATCTCATCAACTTTGGCTTTCCGAATTGTCTCTTCAATCTAATAAATGTGTGTATATAAATGTAACAATTATTATGGGAGAGAGATAGTTTTTATTTTTTCAAAGACTTAGCCCAAATATATTCTATAATTTTAAGAGTTATTCAAAGAGTTTTCCAGACAATTGAACCCAAATATTTTTGTTATTTATAGCCTTCTTCAGATGAACTATCGGTAAAGAAAGACGTCTCTTTTTCTGGTAGTGCAAAAAACTATAACAAACAGAAAATTGAAACATTAACGGCAACACTGGTGATATTTTCAGCAACGTGTGCAGTACAATACATCTCAAGGATATATATGCCCCATAGATCTCTTTTTAGAAGTCTACTGAGACATTTTAATTCAGGCATTAAGCACCTTAATAGGTTGGCCTTGAAAGGGTTAATAGCATTCCTTTCTGTCACTATGTCTAAAGTTTAAGAGCTAGCTTTGTTTTTGTGATTTTTATTTTTCGTTGTAGATCTCTCCCACTGCTATCCATTTTGTATCAGCCTGTTTTAAGCATGTGTGTTGGATCTGCTCTCTACTCGGCTGTTGAAAAATCCTCTTTAGGAAGACTAGTTAACTTTTTCCATTCTTTTTATTAGATGAAGTATTATAAATCATTATTATTTAAAACTTTTTACGACTACTATTTACCTCCATCTTAATGCATTAAATACTCAAACTACCAGAATTTAAACCAGCCATGGGCAAACTACGGCCCTTTTGACTTTCTGAATGGCACACTTAATCCCATGAGGAAAATAATGTTTTCTTAAAATTTCATCTAAGAAAAAGGGAACCTTTTTTGAAGAAATGAGAAAATTCCAGGATGTGTGAACAAATGATTACTACTTTGTTGAAGTAAAAAACAGACCAATGTGTCTAATATGTTCTGAATCCCATTCCGTATGATACATTTAAAGGAGATATCAGAAAGCTTAAAATTGAAACACTAAAGAAACAGATCACTAGCCTAAATACACTTTTTTCTAAAAGGCAAACAGAGCTCAGCGAAATGGTGCATGCAAGCTATGTTGTTAGCAAAAAAGGCTCCTAACATTCTAAAAATTATTATGACGGTGAATTTGTGGCCCGGTTTATGATTAGCAATATCTTGTGCGGCCCGCTGCTCGAAAAAGGTTGCCCATGCCTGATTTAAATAAACATGGCTGCCGAACAGAATGAAAGATAGGTTTAAAGGTGTTATTTGGACTTCTCTCTTCCAGTTGAGTCTTGGTAGCTTAATTGGTAAAGCAGGCCTGGCTAAATGGTGCTACCCATTGGGGATGTGGGTTCGAATCACACCTAAGGCGTATTCTTTATTTTTCAATCAATGCTATTTACTCACTGCTGGAGGAAATCGGCCTGAGCAAAATCTGGGATAAAAAGCAACTAATAAATTAAGATGAAGGTAAAAAGTAGTCATAAAAATTTTAAATAATATATTTTTTATAGTTTTGAGAAGGGTCATTAACATTCAAATAGTTCTTCAGACGATTGAACTCCTTTTTGTTGTCTGTGTTGTTCTATAGTTTTGAGAAGGGTCATTAATATTCAAATAGTTCTTCGGACAATTGAACTCCTTGTTGTTTGTGTTGTTAACTGCTCAACAGACCCAAACCCGACAAGACAACGACAAAGAAACACCCAAATCCTACTTTATAAGGGTTACCTCCTTTGACATTAAAAACTTCTGTTTACCCTCATCACATTTGGATATTACACCTGAAGAGTGGATCTATCAAAACGTGTTAACAACACAAACAACAAGGAGGCGTACAATCATCCAAAGGACTATTTGAATAATAATGATTAGTTAACTTCTTTGTCATGAAAGCAAGTGTAAGCAACAATCTTTTCTTAGTTTTGAATTTCTCTACAAAAATAAATATCATTTGGAATGTTTTTGTTTGCTTCTCTGGTGTTGTAAATATATATGTTAAAATTATTATATGATTACTATTACATTTGTTTATATGTTGTTCTTATTCTTTTATGCTTACTTTAACTTTTCAGAATTTTTTTGTGGTTGTTGCTGTTTTTTCAAAATATTTCCTACAAAATTTTGAAAATAAAATTGAGGAACATATTTTAGAATTTAAATTTGTTTTTTTTTAAAACTTTTACAAAATATTTCTATCAATATTTGAAGATTTCTTGAAAATAAAAACATTATATTGGTAAAATCTTTTCGTAATTTCAAGGATTTATATTGATAAATCTTTTCGTAATTTCAAGGATTTATATTGATAAATCTTTTCGTAATTTCAAGGATTTATATTGATAAATCCTTGAAATTACGAAAAGATTTTATCAATATAATGTTTTTATTTTCAAGAAATTTTCAAATATTGATAGAAATATTTTGTAAAAGTTTTAAAAAAAAACAAATTTAAATTCTAAAATATCATGTTCCTCAGTTTTATTTTCAAGATTTTTTTTTCATTTTGTAGAAAATATCTTGTTGAGGTTTCAAAAAAGATGAATTTAGAATCTAAAATATCATGTTCAGCATTTTTATTTTCAAGAAATCTTTAAAATTCTGTAGAAATATTTTGTAGAAGTTTAAAAAAAGAAAACTTTACATTCTTAAACATGTTTATCAGTTCTATTTTCAAATAGTCTTTCCAATTTTTCTGGTTTAAAATGTCCAAGTTTTACATAATATAGATTTTTTTTTTTTTTTCTATTATAACAAACCAAATAAGCAAGGTTTGTTTTGTCTCATAGAAAAAAATCCATTGAAAGTAATTTCGGAATACAAGGGTACAAAGAAAAATTCTTGTATAAATACTAGTTTACTCATGTAGTAAAAACAAAATGGTGTAAGTATTTAAGTAAATTTGCACTGTACTTAAAAAAATATCAAAAACATTACGTTGCTCTGCATTTTCTTGTTTATATTCAACCAGAAATCTTTTATGAATTTGCAAAATAAATAAATAAGGGAGACTACTGTGTAATTAAGTCTGCTTGGATGGTGTAATAGTTAGCACATTTGCCTCACATGCAGAAGGTCCTGGGTTCGGTTCTGGTATGATCGAAGAGTGTGGAAAACTCTTCATTAGGACAAATTTCCCCATGCACTCAGAAGCTAATTGAGTACACTCTAAGCTGTGTGATTAGCGTGGAGGTATCCCTTCGGTAGACTTGCATCCTGCCATGGGAGTGGTCATAAAAACTTGAAACTTGCAAGGATCACTAAGCTGACGCATGCAACAGAAACTGGGTGTATACTCCATTGGGAGTTGTCTCTTAAGAGACATACACTTTACTTACTTTTTACTCTGTAATTAGAATTTAATTGATACCTTCCTTGACAAATGTTACAGACAGAAGATATAGACAAACCCTGGTGTATTATACAAGTAGATTATTTTCCAAAGTCACATCCATCCCTAAAAGATGAGATCTGAATAACATGTTGGCCATGCAACTAGAAAGTTTTGTTATCTAAATTAGAAATTGGCATCTGAATGATAAGAGGGAATCAAATCAGAGTTGGGTCAGTCCAGGTTAGGCATTCTGGTGCCATTAAGATATTCGGAGGCTTGGTTGAGAGGAGAGGAAGTTGTCAATTAGGTTACCCATGTTCAGATGGCATTTTATGGGTCTCTTTTTATAATTTTATGATGAAATTTTTAGGCCCATTTTTTTTGTATTGCTTACTACTGTAAGATCGCCCAGGGTGGTAAAACGGAAAAACAGACAAATTTGGGGGTGAAAAATGGAACGAACCAGAACTTAACTTATAACGGAAAAAACCCTGAGTAATTGATTTTTCCTAAATTTTTACTCGATTTCCTTTCATTCCTACTTAATCGGGGGTATAATTTTACAAATTAGAAATAGAATAAGAGCAGGCAAGATTATACAGTATGTCGGAGAGACACTGCTATCAATTTCCAGAAGGATCTTGCTGTAAATGAACTCGCATTTTCCAGAAAGATCTTGAGGTAACAGAATAATTACATGCGTGAAATGGGTGCAGTCTTCCAAATTGCTGTAACTGAATTTTGCATTGATTGAAGTTATCTTCTAGTGGGGTTTGCCTGTAAATAGTTTAGGTGAAAAGGGATAATGCATGTAACAAACTAATGTGGGTTGGGTCTATTAATGCTGAAAGTCTGTTAAATCCAAATCTATTTTTGTAATCCATTATGTAAAAAAAACAAAACAACAACCTTTAATACAATATACATTGAAAATATCAGATCAAAATTGAACTAATAACTATGTGTCAGGCTACACACTTATTGGTCCACTCGTGTGTTTGTGTAATTCTTTTTATCACTGTATTTTTATTAAATTTGACTAGTTTTTACCATCATCCTAATGTTAGTTGCTTTTATACAACTTATTAATTTGAGCCATTATGGCAACCAATAACAGCGCAATCGGAAATAAAGAGTAAGCCTTCAGTGAGAATCGAACACACACCCTCATTGCCAGAGGGAGACCAGTTTACGCCTAGTTACTTTTACCAATTGGCCACGAAGACTTCATGGATTAGCAGAAGCTGATTTACACTTATAAACTCACTGTCTACAACTGACTCTCTGCACCATATTTCATGTTGTTTTACATATGAGACCTAGTAGTCTTTTTTTTATAAATCAATCTTTATTATTATTGGATGAAGTATTGTAACACACCACTTTTTTATTAATTTGGCTAGTTTTTACTGTCATCCTAATTTTAGTTGTTTTTATACAACTTATTAATTTGGTCTGCTGTTTCTTTATTGGATTGTAATACAGTATTTTTTGCTGAGTTTGTACATGTAGAGTTGTCTGCTCTTTGAAGCATTTAAAAAAATCTTTTCTAAAAAAAGAAATTCACCTTCTTTCTTTTCTCTCCATTACTTTTTCAGACCCCGCCTGCAAAGAAGAAAAATGAAATCCCTTACAGTGGATATGGTACGTTACCTAAAGATCGTCATAAGGATGGAGAGAGTGGGAAATTGCGGGTCTTCCCCACACTGGGGAAGACTTTGTTGCGTATGAAATCAGGCAAACGGAGCTGTTCAGCACCCAACTTAGGTGAAAGCGAGATGTCTTGTTTTTGCCTGCATTTGGTTTCGCATAACAGCCGCATGAAGCCACATTTAGACGTCCTAAGGTGTAACCATGGCACGTAGAGAGTGGCCAGTAATAATAACGCATGTTTGCCTCCTCCTCCATACTTTTTTTTTTTTTTTTTTTTTTTTTTTCCCCTCCCTTGGTCATTGAGAAATGGTACCTTCTTAGTACAATTATTTTATTATTCATTTCTATTATTAGATGAAGTATTGTAACTCATTGTATTAGTTTTGACTACTATTTACCTACATCTTGATCTTTTAGTTGTTTTATCACAACTAAAATTGGGCCGTCCAACAACTAAAACATTAAAATGAAGGTAGAAAGTAGGAAAAATTAATACAATGGGTTACAATACTTCATCTAATACTAAAAATAAATAATAAAATTATTGTTTCAATGATACTACTAGTACAAAAACAAAAACAAAAAACGCATGGCACAGATATTTGGATTAAAGGTAAGATTTGGACTTCTGCTAACCATGATGTTCCTGTAGCTAAGTGGTAAAGCAGCTGGGCATAAACCAGGCTTCCTTCTAGCAAGAGGGATGTGAGTTCGAATCTCCCTGGGAACTTATTCTTTATTTTCAATAAATGCTGTTGGCTTGCTGCCGTAGATGGACAGCCCAAGTTGAGTTGTGATAAAAACAACTAAAAAATTAAGATGAAGGTAAAAAGTAGTCAATACAAAAGACTGAATACTTTTCCTATCCTTCATTAATAATGTTAATTAAACCTTCAAAAAAATTCTCTGCAAATCAAATTTGTATCATTTTCAATCAATTCATCATTCATAAATGAAGTACTTTAAGACTCCCATATCATCTAAAGACATTTCCTGTATACTGAACCCATGATTAATTATTGTCGTTACTAATGGTTCCCAACCTTTTCAAGTCATTCCCC
>VCCN01005665.1:351708-362285 GCA_006491835.1 Architeuthis dux | reverse complement strand
ACCAAAACACAGATATTAAATTACACTACTGACTTATAAAATGCCTTTTGACAACACACACAGCAAAACTTACGGCAAACTTACTATTTTTATGTAAAAGAACCTATGACAAAAAATAAATACACCTAAACGCAAGCCAGGCTATTTTACTTTTTTTACTTTTTCTTTAAAATTTCACGAACCCTATTGCGGATTCCACCCAAGCACTTCTCTCTCTATATATATCTATATCTATATATATATATAAGTTGATGATGCTATGTTGTCATATAAAACTTTATGGTTTTTATTTCCTGTATAAGAGGAGAGGAGGTGCGGAGCGGCCAAATGGCTACCAGCACAGAGAATGGAATCTGTGAACCCCTGCTGAGACAATTTGTGTTCACTTTGCACTAATGCCCTTGTGAAAGGCATGAATCCATCTCTTCTCCTCCAAGCTATGGGTAAATAGTATGGCAGACTGGGCTCTCTAGCCATGGTTGGCAACCAGCCTAGTGAAACCAGGCAATAAAACAAATATCTTGAAAATTGTCACGTAACACGTTACTGGGGATAGCAGAAACATTTGAAAATCTTTTTTTTAAAGAATAATTTGGTAACTACAGATTTTTTAATCTCTATACAAAAAATATACCTCATTATGATTATATATTGTAAAATGTCTCATTAGTTTTCACTAATTTTTTAATTACGTTGTTACGTTTTGCAATTTATTTTTTAAAAAGTAATATTTTATTTTTTTTCATAATAAACACCAATCAAATTTCTACTGAGTGACTAACCAAGACCTGTTAGAAACCGTCAACCAAAACTGTCACCAAAAATAGGTTTCTTCAGTTTTCAAATCAGTCTGGCTGGCTGTACAGGCATCTCCAATGATGTTAGAGAGTTGAAAATTTCAACATTTACTCTGTACTATGTCTAGAAAAAAGTTTTTTGTTTTTTTTGAAAATTCCTCTCCTAAATAGGTTTTTAGTGGGGGGTTCAATTTACAATGTAAGTTTATGCTAAATTGTGCCTGCTTGTTATTTGAAAATTTGACAAAAGGTGAGAGGAGTAACTGATTTATTCGTTTGTGTCATCAAAAGAGGTCGTGAATGAAAAAAGTTTGAGAAATCCTGACATAAATTAATTCAAATTTTTTTTAGTCATTGAGTAAAAAAAGTTACCTACTGTAATGGTCCGCCATTTTTCTGTGTCTTGTGAGGAATGTCACTCCAAATAATTGCATTTTTTTTACCTGATGTTCCGGATTCTCCAATTGTGAATATGAGACATTGTTTAAAGGCCAATTGCAGCATTTTCAAGATTTGATCTCCGTTTTGATTTTTTGGCAAAAATGCCTCTCTTTTTATCTGTCAAAAGATAACAAAAATTGCCACCATGAATAAGAACAATATTTTTAAAGAGATACTAAGAATTGCATTGTTTTAACATGACAGGACAGACAAACAGTGAAGGGTTTACTCTCCTAAATTAGGTGAGGATTGTTCTTGTTGTTGCCATTAGGGTGGAAAAACAAAGTCAACTCCAGTCTCCAACTTTGACTGGAATTTGACAATACATCTCTACAACATTGTGATGCATAACCAAAGTTACAAAGACTTCTGATTTTACATAGGTAAATACAAAAGGTTACATAAATTTAAGGGAGTAAATCTCTACAATATTGCAATGCATGCATAAATGGTCTTTGGTTTCAAAGACTTGTGACAGATGTACATAGAAGACAAATAAAAGAGGTTACATAAAAAATGTAATTAATACCTTCTTCCATTTATTACCCATGTTGTATACAATATGATGCGTCTTAGTCCCATTGAATCCAGGCAATGAGTCATGTAATTCAGAAACTGTCATGCTCCCATCAGGTTGATTTCCACGATAAACCTGAACTGGAAGTCTGCAGATTGGACAGAATGGTCGAGAAAGTTTCTTCACACATTCAGTGCAACATATATGTTTGCACTGTAGTACATTAAGAATAGCCATTTCCTCATAGCAGATTGGGCAAGTGTTCTCCTCATTTGTAGTTCTGGAAATAAAGAGGAAAACATTACAAAATTAACAGTTTTCCAAAAGGTTTGTCTTGTTTTATCAAAAGCCCTACCTTCTCTTCGATTGATATGCAAGATGTTACCATTGAGAGTAGCATCTCTTTCAGGGACCATTGAAAGGGTTAAAGGTAATCAAAATAATTTTAAAATCTCAAATTTTATGATGCTAAAACATTTTTTCTTCATATTCCTTATAAACTTGTTGAAATGCCGGAGATCACGAAGAATTTATCCAAAATTTCTAAGCAGCTCAAAAGTCAGACTTGTCGCAGAATACTAGTCATTATCAAAACTTAGGCTAAACTAGCATTCCAAGGGAAATTACGAATCACTGCCACCCATATATGCTGTGTTGGGGGTGATCAATTAAAAAATTGGGAAAAGGGGTGATCAATAAATAAGTTACTTCTCTTGCTTTTGTTGAGCTGTGATCACTAAAAAGGGTCAGAATTTTCAAAAAACAAGCGGGCACAAACCAGTGACCAATTTAGCATAAACTATCATTGCATATTGAAACCCCCTCTAAAAACCTATTTAGAGGGGTGAATTTTCAAAAAACAAAAAACATTTCCCCTACTCATTCAGGGGATTGTGTACAAAGTTTTAAGTTTCTACAATGAACGATTAGGGCTGAACCTAAACCCAACATCTTTTGGCAACATGCCGTGTTGGGGGTGATCAATTTAAAAAACGTGACCAATGAATAAGCTACTTCTCTCACCTTTTGTTGCATCATTAAATACTAGAAAAACAAAAAAAAGTAAATGATGAAATTTTCAGCCCTCTAGCTCCATTGGTGTGGCCTGTACGCATGATACATACATAGAAAGCCAGCTAGACCATCATACAGGTGCAGACCACTGCAAGAAGGTCACATAGATGCTGATCACATCATGAAGGTCATACAGGTGCAGACCATAGCAAGAAGGTCACACAATTGTAGACCACATCAAGAAAGTCACACAGGTGCAGACCATTGCAAGAAGGTCACACAATTGCACCTAACTGCAAGAATGTCACAAAGTTGCAGACCACTTCAAGAATGTCACACAATTGCAGACCACATCAAGAAAGTCACACAGGTGCAGACCATAGCAAGAAGGTCACACAATCATGATTGAAGTTCTTTTCAATTTGGGTGTAGATATTTTACATGTACAACAATCATCATTAGCTTTGGGAATGATTATAATCTCTCAATATTCCATGGTTCTGTAGAAATATCAGATTATTTGAAGAGAGCCATTGTGTCCCAAAATGGAGGAATCTACTGCAAGAAGGTCACACACAGGTGCGGACCACTATAAAATGGTCACACAGGTGCAGACCATTGCAAGAAGGTCACACAGGTGCACAGCACTGCGAGGTCACGATCGGTGAATATAAAGTTTTTTCATTCAGATCAAATAAAATGTTTTTAAGGGAAACACATAATTCTTTTTTCAAATTAGAGGAAGTCATTGCCAAAACGATTTTAATTGAAGGTGTTTTCAATTTGAGTGATGTATTGTACAAAAATAATTATTAGGTTTAGAAGTTAAAAAAAATTATATTGATTCAATGTTCCATGGTTCAGTAGAAATATCAAATTATTTGAAGATTATTTGAAGAGAGGCATTGTGTCCCAAAATGGGAGCATCTACACTGAAAGATCAGAGGACATTCTCAGTTTTTTACAGGTCTTCAGGAAAATTCTACTCACATGTCTTCAGTGATTTCCATTTGAGCTTCATTCAGTTGTTTCTGGTCAATAAAATGAAAAGCATTGGTTAAGTGTATCTAGTAACCTGCCTGGTAGTTTTAGGAGTTCAATCCCTGGGTCAGGTAGTGCAAAAAAGTTCATAATTTCTAGTTCAGTGGAAGAGGCAGACAAGCAACATTGCTAGTGCAAGGAATTAACTGATACAAGATATCCTCTGGCATGGACAGCGGAATGGGAATAATCTACCCCTGTGGGTTGAATAAAGAGTTTGGTTTGAAATTCCCAGAATGCATACTCTTTGCAGCTTCAAATCTCCTAATGAAATGAAGGTCTTATAGATTGAAAGCACAAAAAAATTCCCTGCGAAAAACTTCTGTTTCTATTTTTTTTATAGGCAGATTTAATTAGTAGAATACATAAAGGTATTTAGTTTTTAATTTCATCAGATTAAAGTGAAGATTTCTTGAGAAAACAATGGAATTGAAAGTAAAACATGTAATTGTTTCACACCACTTTTATGTTTATTATTATTGGATGAAGTATTGTTTCACACCACTTTTATCTTTATTATTATTGGATGAAGCATTGTTTCACATCACTTTTATCTTTATTATTATTGGATGAAGCATTGTTTCACACCACTTTTATCTCTATTATTATTGGATGAAGTATTGTTTCACACCACTTTTTATTAAATTTGACTAGTTTTTACCTTCATTTTAATTTTAGTTGTTTTTATACAACTTATTAATTTGGGCCACTGTTTCTATGGCAATGAATAACAGCGCAATCAGAAATAAAGAGTAAGCCTTCGGTTAGAAGTGGCCTGAATTAATAAGTTGTATTAAAACAACTAAAATTAGTTGTTTTCATAGTCAAATTTAATAAAAAGTGGTGTGTTACAATACTTCATCCAATAATAATAAAGATTGGTGTAATTGTTTAATTTTTCAAAACAAAAACTCTTTTTTAAAAAGAAAAGAAAAAAGGAATCTTTTATTAGGAGAATACAGTATGTATCCAGAAGTATCAAAATATAATAATATTCATTATCATTGAGTTTATCGCTTTTGTGTAGCAAAATGACTTTTCACTGACCAGCCGGAATCCGCAGGTAAAAAATAACTTCAAATATAACAACATGGGAAAGAACTAGCATTCCAAGGAAAATTATGAATCACTGCCACCCACTCAGTCCGTTGGGTGTATGACACTGTGATGTCCTGCCATGCTGCACAAGGGAGCAAATACCACGAGTTACCTCCCTTGCCACAAACCCCTAAAACGTGAGTCCCCGGTCATGCGCGAGGCAAACCGGGGGAAAAATAAAGAGACCGTGCAGACGAAAGAACAGGCAGTTCTATCGCTGACGGCGGTCAGTCAACATCACATTCGCCTTTGTCCTTTGTTCCTTTTTGCTTCATCCTTTTCCCTTTCAGTGAGAATCCCACTAGCTGGGAGGCGGCTGGAAGACACTACAGACACTCCCACTAAACCATCACTAAAGTTTTGATCATGTAGACCAATATATGTATATTTCATATTAGATATAAGTTTACATATTCATGTAATGTTTTCAAATAGATTTAAATAGATTTTTCTTAATTAAAAAAGGGATTGGACCATGCATTTCATTGATTTAAAAATTAAAAAAGAAATTACATGAATATGTAAACTTATCTAACTATATAAATACCATTGTCACTTTTTTTTGTGCAGATGTATGTTACACTGACATGTTATTCCACAACAATATATAAAATTAAGAGATACAACTGTGACCGCGATTCGATCGCCTGATGTTGATCTTAGTAGACTGATGACATACAAATGAACTACCACTACAGAGATAAAAATTAATCTAGATTTCAAGCCTGGACTATTGTCAATCAGTTAAAATTGGGTAGGGGGAAGCAGATATCAAAGCAGTTAAATTCACTAGAAAGAGACGTAATTTTTAAAAGAACAAGAATGAAAATATTTCACCAGAAATCGTAGATCACTTTGACAAGCAAATTACGGATGTATAAAAAAAGCATACAATGGGCAACAAATACAAAATATTTATCTCCTACTAATTAATTTAAGTTCCTTAATTTAATATTTATTACCATATTTACTCAAGTAAAGGTGCTCTTCAAAATTAATTCTCAGTTTACACTAACCTTTTCTAAATCCATCTGAAAATTACTTAATGCCCATTCCAGGTTTTTAGGTTCATTCGAGTAGTTCACAAAAAGAATCCAACGAAGCCATTTTCTTTGATATTTTTTTAGCTGTTTTTCTTCTGGGGTAGACGAAGGACCTGCTTGAATAAAAAACAACAAACAAATAAAACATGATACCTATATAGCACTCAGAGAGTTCATATCTCTGCCAATGTCATTGTCATTAAAAAATGAATGAAAATCAGTTAATATATGGCTACAATGTAGGGTAGTTAACTGTAAAAAATAATTCCTGGATCTGCCTCAAAATTTAATCAATCATTCCTTCGCCCTTCCACAAAATGTCATTGAAATTCATTGAGAACTTTTGGAGATATTGTGTAGCAAACATGAGTGAATATATAAATGTATGAAAAAACCCTGGCTACACCCCAAAATTTAACCAATTCTTCCTCACCCCATAGCCTATCCTTCCACAAAATGTCATTGAAATTCATTGAGAAATTGTGTAGACAAACATGAGTGAATACATAAATGTATGAAAAATATCTCTAAATCAAAAAAGATTTTATGAATACACCCCCAAATTGTTTTTTTAATTTTATCAACATTATCCTTTTATTGCTATTTGTATTTTTATGGCTATCTTTTGGAAGTGGTACGTAACTCTGGTAACTCTATGGAATTAGTACACTTAGAGGATGTTCACCCAGCTTTTTTTACTTTGCAGCAAATAAACAGCTTTTTTTACTTCGCAGCAAATAAACAGCTTTTTTACTTTGCAGCAAATAAACAGCTTTTTTTACTTTGCAGCAAATAAACAGCTTTTTTTACTTTGCAGCAAATAAACAGCTTTTTTTACTTTGCAGCAAATAAACAGCTTTTTTTACTTTGCAGCAAATAAACAGCTTTTTTTACTTTGCAGCAAATAAACCGCTTTTTTTTACTTCGCAGCAAATAAACAAATCACAGAAATAACACAAAACAATTTGTGTTTAATAGGTTAACAATTTGACTTCATGAAATATACCTAAAACAAATTGGACTAAAATATTTGAATTATTGGCATATTTTTTTTTCCAGATTAGGTAGAGGAAAAAATTATGGAATCACTCAATGCAAAGGAAAAAATTATGGAATCATCAACAACAACAAAATCATGATTGTTTCTCCTCCTCTGGCTTTTATGATAACCTGTATTCCTTGTGTCAAGTCTTGAATAGTGGTTGACAGATCAGCTTTGTAGGATGGAGCCTTGTTATGGACTGGGTTTTTTTTAAATTTCCATCATAAATTTTCAATTGGATTGAGATCCGGCCTGTTCGCTGGCCATATCATTGAGTTGATATGCCTTTCCTGAAGAAAAGCTTTAACACTCTTTGTGACAAGATGCATTATCATCCTGAAAAATGACTTCATCATCACCAAACCTATTTTCTATCGATGGAATGAGAAAAATGTCCAAAATTTCAATGTGCACCAGTGCATTGACTGTTAAGGTAATGATTGCCATCTCCCCGTGTCCTTTACCTGACATGCAACCCATCATAAATGAGTAGGGAAATTTGCTTTTTTTTTTAGGCAGTCTTCATTGAAATGGCACCAGACAAAAATTGTAGCATCATCTACTTGGCCAATGCTGATTCATGATTTATCACTGAATATCACTTTCATCCAATCATCCACACGCCATGATTGCTTCACTTTAGCCCAGTGTAACCTTGTTTTCGTTCGGCTTCTCTGTATGTAAATTCCATTTCATTCAGGTGATTTCTTAAAGTTTTGTCACAAACACTGACTCCTGTTTCTGCCCATTTGTTTTTCATTTGTTTTGTTGTGCATTTTCTATTTTCAAAGCATATTGCTTTGAGTTTTCTATCCTGATGTCTTGACGACTTCTGGGGTTTACCTTTATGTTTTCATTTATAACCTTCCCATTTTGTTTGACTTCTGGGGTTTACCTTTATGTTTTCATTTATAACCTTCCCACTTTGTTTATACTTTTAGAAATAGCTGACAACCAACATCTTTTGCCACAATCTGTATTGTGAGTATTACAATGTGGAAATTAACCAATTCGTGTTGCATAAGTGTAGAATGGGTTATTGTCAAGACTCCAAGAGAGTAAAATATGAAAAGATTCATGATTTTGATCTTAATGTAAAGAAAATTCCTGATGATAAAGAACTTAAAAGGAGAATACATGTTAAGAGTGATGGAAATGGTAAATTGGAATGTGTTAGCTCATTGTTGAACAAAAATGGTAATTTAGAGGTAAATGGTTCATTTCACAATGGTGAAGTGCTAACACTCTTGCAAAACCATCATGACTTGGTAACTCATATCCCAGAGTTATTGGTTATCTGAGGAGCAAATACTGACGACAAAATTCAATCTGATTTCTTTACGAATATTGCCAGAGTTGTAGCTGCAAAGCTGGATGGTGATGCTGCAATCAGGAAAGCTGCACAAAAAATACTATTAAATTCAGTTGGTCAACGTGACATGTATGTCAATGAATATATGCTAATCTGTCATAATCAGCCAAGTGTTGAATTCAGTAAAACTCCTAGAGTGGTAAATTTGAAAGGGTCTAAAAAGATTAAAGGTAAACCAACTTCACATGATGAATACAGGCCTAACAACAATGTGTTTCCCCATTTCATACCAATCTGCAGGTATATTGTTCACAAAGGTAAACCCAAATATGAGGACTTTTGTAAAAGCTTGTTGTTGATCGACAAACCTGGTTGCACATTAGACAATGTTGGTAAAGGGTTTGCTTTGTGTGAAGCTGAAGTATGAGACTTTGCTGAGAATTCAGAATTTTGTCCTGAATTGATAAAAGATGACTTTGAGCAAAGTCAAATTGTGGTAAATGAAAGTACCAAAGAGAAACCAGTAGAGGGTGATGCATTTGATGAATTGTATATAGAGATTAATCCTGTATCTGAGAAAGCACAAAAGGATGACTGTGTAACGAAATACACCCTGATCATGTTACCGGTAGCCGTTGGAAGTGGCCAGATTTGAAATCTGTGTTGAAACTGCGTACGTGACAAACTGGACAGATCGGGTTACTGGAAACCGTTGAAGATTTGAAAATAGGATGGAGGAGGGATGTATGACAGGTAGCAGTTATAAGGGGCTAGATTGAAATGGTTTGGAGCAGTTGAGGTTGCGACCTGGTGCGGTGAGCAGCGTCCCACCCTTGATTTTCGTAGTAATAACTCTGAAAAGCGACCAACTCTTTTAGAAAACCAAATGCAACAGAATTTCCGTACCTCAATGTAATACGCAAACCGGCCCAAAAATGAACCTGTATATGCGGAAATAAAACCCCAGATTTCAAATTGAAGATCCGTGAATTTTGTCGTCTTTTCTCTCCACACACGTGGCAGAGTTTTTCTCCAAAATGAATTTCCTTCCACAGAAAGATCAGCTCCCATCAGCAGATCCGGACAGAGAGGAGGAGGAGGAGGAGGAGGAGGAGTCCACAGCCCCGGAAGAAATCATCATCTCTATTTCTCCCCCCCTCTCTCTCAACATCTCTTTCTCTCACGGCAACCAGAAGAAGTACAGATGGCCACTATGCTACAACTGGATGGGATGCTATTCTTTAGTGTTTGATGGTTTAGAGTATGGCCAAGATAGGGATAAGGTCAATGATGATATTGATGAGGATGATTGTGGTATTGAAAATGGGGTTAATGACTGACAATCTGATTGCCGAGAGCTTGGCTTAACAGCAATCTGATAATAAAGAAGCACCAGGATGGATTGAACACCAAAAGAACTCACATAGAATGAGCAGTGTATGGTGGATCATACTAAATTGAATCATAAACAGAGAAAAGCATGTGATTTTGTAACTTCTTGGGATAAACAGGAAGGTGTCTGACCCAGGTAATACAAAACCAATTCATGTGTACATATCAGGTAAAAGCTGGTTGTGGTAAAAGTTATTTTCTGAAGTGTTGCTCAAAAAGCCATAGAGAAAGGTGGATTCTCCTTTTTGCAAAAAGCTGCCCCAACAGGTACTGATAAGAGGAAGTACCCTCCATGCCATGTTCATGATTCCTGTAAAAAGATCCTTTACAAAGAAAGAGTAATCTGATTTGACCAATGAACAGTTCAGAGTCGCAGAACATTTTTAAAGAGTCTGAACTCTTGGTGATAGATGGAAAAATCCATGATTGGTTTGTACACATTGTATAATTGATAAACAGCTTAGAGATATCAAACCGAAGACTGGTAATATTCTGTTTGGTGGTGTAGTGGGTAAGACTTGAAGAAAAAGGACACAGAGAAAACGATGTTGACACGTGCTCGCACGCAGAGATTACCTTCCTCTTTATCTCTGCGCATGACCAAACCTTATTTCCGCAAGGGAGATAATTCCAGATAGTTATCTCCCTTCCCTTGTAATGATATGTACTACACTACACACCCTAATAGAGCATCTTTCACTCTGAAATACATTATTCTTTTCCTTTTGAAATGGGGAGGATACTTTTTATTAAGAAGATTTGCTTAATGATTATTGTTGGCAGTGGTTATTGTGACAGGGTGTGTTATTCTGCTGAACCTACTACTCCAGAGGCTTAGTTGAAGGGGGTGGGGGAATATTTCAAAACACTCCCCGGAGCC
>VCCN01005665.1:321019-331906 GCA_006491835.1 Architeuthis dux | reverse complement strand
CTGAAAATTTAAACATGTACTCCTCATTATGTCTAGAAAAAATGGTTTTATGTTTCTGCAAAATTCCCCGCCAAAATAGGTTTTTAGTGGGGAGGTTCAATTTACAATGAAAGTTTATGCTAAATTGGTCCCCTTAATTTGTGTCCAGAGCATTCACACATTTTTTTTGAAAATTCAGACTTTTTAGTGATCACTGCCAAGGCAAGAGAAGTAACTTATTCATTGATCACCCCTTTGTCCAATTTTTCAGTTGATCACCCCCAACATTGCATGCTGTCAAAAGACATTGGTCACATGATGGTTTCTATTGAGTGACTAACCAGAATTGTTAGTATTATTATTTGAATTATTTTATACTAAGCACACATAAATAACCATTCAGTGCCTAAGTAGCCAAAGTTGTGGACTACCAGTGTTTGTTTATAAAATCCATAAAAATCTGTATAATTGAGAAATTACAGGGATCTTGTTCAGAAACCTGCTATTATACACTTATTGATGTAATTCTAAGTTTATATCCTTCGGTAACAATATGGAAAATATCATGACATTGATAAAACACAAGAAGTCTCTCCAAATTAGAATTTTTACACGGGGGGGGGGGTACATTTTCTGTTGTGCTGATGCTAATATGGGATTTATACAAAAAGTAATTAGTTATTGAATTCCTGATTAAATTCTGTACAAATCCATGTGATTATATGTGTCCTAGTGTTTTTATTGATTGACTTTTCCACAATAAACAGCAGACAAATATTTTTCTAAAAATGAAATCATTAACTCTACCGAAATTGGGTACTGTACTGCGAGAGCCACCATTGACACAGTTTTAATGTAGAATTTTATAACATTTGATGAAAAGTGCCTGAACTCGGCTATCATTATGACAAATTCCAATGTTGAGGAGTCACTGATGACAAAATACTATTAGGTTGAATATATATGTTGTACTTTATATTGGCCACTTTTCAGAAATGTTTATTTTAGGGTAGTGTTATAAAATGCATGATAGCACACAGAATGCTACCACTGCTGCAAGGCTATCACATATTTTCTAACTCAAGAGATGCATACCTTGCCAAAAATAACTATGAACATTATTCCCCCCAGATGGTACAGACCAACCCTCTTATTGGAAATCTATTGCCTTCCTTTCCCTAAAATTGTACTTACCCTGTAACAAAAAAATTACAGGAGTTAAAATTACATACTTTTCCATTGGTCAAAATATTAAGCTACCTTTTGTGTGACCTTTTTCCCCTTCAAGCAACAAGTGATTTTAATTGTTCTGTGATATTAAATTCGCTTGCATTTTATGACAATATTGCTTTACAATAATAATGATTTTCAAATAATTTTTGGTACCAAAACCTGATTTGGAAATTTAATGAAAATGCTTTTTATTTCAATAAATTTAGAAGATTAAATCTTTTCGTTCAGTTCAGCTTGCTACACGTGGCAAATAGATAATTTCCGAAATGACGGAAATTTGTTTAAAATACACGGCCAGACATCATTGTCTTATCCTTAAACCAATACCTCCTGCTGCTACTACCTCTAATAGCTACAAGGAGCAAAATGGATTGTTTGTGAACCTTTTTTCCATTAGAATTCATTTGACTATCTATTAAGTCTGAAACCCAAATTAAAAAATATTAAAATATTTATAAACTCAAATTAATCTAACGGGTGTTGAACTTATAAACAGGATATCGACGAAAACCCCAAACTGTAAGGTGTCCAGAACCGGAAACAGACACAACAGGTGTTCAAAAATCATAAACAGGATATCGACTGAACTCAGACCTATCGGTGGTGGGCTGGAAAATCAGTGTGGTCATTCAAACCCCATAAAAGCGAGAGAGACAGACGCCCTCAGAGAGACAGACCGCCTAGGCTGGGGGAAAACACAAGGCCAGTTCCCCTGTTGGGAACAGTCTGTTGGCTCTCATTATCTCTCTCCCACTCTTCATTCTCCGCCACAACACAATGTATCTTATGAAATAAAAATATATCCTCATATTTTTATAAACAAGTTTTGAGTCTTCCTTTTTCTCCAAGTTCAGGATTTTCCAACCGCGGACCAAGTGGGCTATACAACACTTTCATAGTTAAGCAACAAGTCTACAAAAAATATATACTTTAATTGCTGCAGCACTTGGACAATTTACTATCATGGTCTGATTTTTAAAAATTACAATTTTGAACTGATGCCTTTTGACCTGGATTATTTGGTACTTCAAGCTAAAGGCTATCTTACTTCTTCACCAACCTACTGCAAACACGCACACCTACAAGATATATCTCATTTAGCATTAACCAAAATTTCAAATTTCAAGCATAGACTTTTTGTATGTCAAAGGAGTACGATACAAGTAAAATAGCTTTTGTTGCAATTTGTGTGATATTACTGTACTATTTCCTGTGTGAATACCAAGTAAAGCGCTATTTTGAATTTTCCATTGAAAAGGTAATTATATGATATCTGTGAAAGTACCCAATGAAACTTGCTGGTAGTGTGGGCAATGGGGTAAGGAAGAATCGGTTAAATTTTTGGATGGATCCATGAATATTCGTTCAAATGAGAAATATTTTTCCATTTTTTTTTTCATACATTTATCGATATCTCCAAATGTTCTCTGTTCTCTATGGAAGGCTGGACAATAGGATAGAAAAAGTTATTAAATTTTTGGGAATTTTTGGGAGGATAATTTCATTATTAAATTTTGGGGAGGATTCATGCGATTTTCCTCCATTGGCAGAGATTCACCCTCTCTGAGTGCTTTCTAGTGTAGGGCCACTTAAACCTAAGTGAATAATTCTGTGCAAAAACAGGCTCCCAGGATTTTGCACCAATTTTCTTATACAAATTTTCCCTCCAAAAATGATTAACTATTGGAAAACCTCAAATATCTACATTAAAATAATATTCAACCAATCAGAGCCCGACTTCCTAAACCCTTGCCAGGAGCCAATTCGTTTCTTATATAAATAACCCTCACAATGTAACTGCTGTGGGAGATTCAAAATTATACATTCAACTTCAAAGAGTATAGGGAGACAGCATTTCAATTTCAACTCACCATCAGCATCAATCCAAGAAGATCACACTTCTTCTCCTCCTTCCAGCAGTTTGAAATTACTACTGTCTCTTATCACTTACGCATACATACACTGAACTGTCTCTATGTTTTGTTATAGACACACATGCGAACTGCTACTCACACCAGGTGATACATAGCACACATAGACTCACACACATGTGTGAACTGTTTCTAAACTCACTCCCTACCATTACATTTTGCCATGCACATTGAACTTTAATTCCAACTTACATATTACCTTTTCCTCACTTTGAACAATATCTATTTTGTTGTTAATTTAACTGAATAAAACTCAGGTGTAAATTGTTATCACTGCCTTGTTGAATTTCCTCTTGAACCTACATGTTTATTTTATTTTTATTCTAATGATTGTGGGATACATCAGAGATAATTTTGTTTTCCTAGACAAAAGGGAAAATCTTATCTTCTCCCACACACCCCTCCTGTATAATCACAACACTAGTTTTATATGGGGGTAGGTTTGTTTACAGAGTGATTACTATCATTAAGCTACAAGATAGGCAGGGTTATCATGCCAAAATATAAACTAGAGACATGTAGGAAGACAAAAATACAAAAACTGTTTGGCCACCTTGGGTGGTATCAAAATCTGGACTATTAATATATTTATTGAACAGATATATTTCGGCTTGTCAGGCCATTTTCAATGTTCCGTAGACAAATTCTACTCAAATTCTGATTATGCATCCAGATCTTTATTTTAAAAAATAAATTTTGGAAACTATTTTGAAACTTTGTTCCAAAACACAATGAAGATACGTGTCATCGTGATTTAAATCTACGTAACGCCTTTTGTTATTTCCTTTATTCTGTTCTCTTGTTTTCATTTTATTTTTTGGTGGGAGAAGTTGTTGATTAATAGTATAAAAATAGATATAAATAAAATTCCAATGCCCGAGTCCTCGAGGTGCAACATTCCCACACCTGAAGCCCGGAGGATGCTCAATTCTCACGCCGTTGGTCTGGAGGATGCTCAATTCCCAACAAAACTCATTTACATATTTGTCCCACAGTTCCGTCAAAATACATGAGTGCTTCTCTTTGAAAACTCATCTGTGTGAACTTCCATCTTTCTCTGTGTAAACTTTAATCACATCACCAATTTCATTTATTCATTATGCCATTTTGTGCATCCATGGTCAATTTCGTTAAAATTTGCACACACCCAAATCCAAAGATGGCCTACAATTTTTACTAGATAGCTCTTTTCCGATAAATATCGGAATTTTTTAAAAAACACACGCTCTATGCCTCACTTATCCTTCAATTTTTTTGCTTCCAGCATATGGTCTCCTAACCTGAAGTACAACTCAGATGCCATAGAAAGAGTTCAGAGGAGAGCCACCAAGATCATTCCAAGGTTGGGAAATATATCTTACACTGAAAGATTAAAACAATTTAATCTAGAGACCCTTGAATACAGAAGAAAATGTGCTGACCTACTAGGTCTATAGAATCCGGAACAACATACATATAAAGTGGATACTGACATTAATTGCTCAAAATATGTCATTTATTGCCTATAAATGAAAGAGAAACAAATCTTATCTTGTCTTATTATCTTTCCATTCCTTTCCCAGACTTTGAGCTGGGATCAAAGTGGAGTAATCAAGTTTGTTGAAACAATTATAATGATAAGTACTAAATCAGAATTTGTCAACGATTTTGTGTAAAAATATTGTAGATTGCAGAATAAACTGTTAAAACTGATTACTGAGTTATTGTTAAGTGGGTGTTACTAACAAAGGTTTATTAGTAAAAGTAGAAATAAATAAAAGAAACATATAAACAAATTTTATAAATGTACCTAGATGTGTTTGCAAGTCAATAAGGTATCATATTTGATAATTTATATAATTTTTGCCAAACTAGATGCGACATAATGGGACTCTACATAGAGATTTTAGATAAACTGCATATGACCCATAAGTGCATTAATTTCATTTGCATACCTGTAACCTGGATGGAGCATTAGACTGTGAAAGGGTAAAACGGGTCATCTTTGATTGTACTTTTTGGTTTCTCATTATACTTCATATAAAATCCACCCGTTATAACAGTACTCTTAAATCCCGAGGATACCATAATAATATATTACAGTTTTAACAAAGAAATTTATAACAGCTTAAATGACAGTTTGTTTGAAAAAGAAATAATTGCTTCTTGAACAAATACCACGATTAAAGGCGAGTCAATTTATTTGCAAGGATTTCCGGCAATTGTTACCTCTCTCTTTTTAAAATGGCCGCTGTAGGGTTAGTATTTTTAGGGTTTTGAACTTCGTCATCAGCGTCTGTTATTCTATAGCTGGAAGTTGGAAATGGGAAAGGTAACAACTGCTGGATTGTCCTTTCTCTTCGTGTTTACTAGTTTCATTATCTACTTAATCTTAAACTTAGTCTGGCACAAGGCCACTAGTTTTGAGCATCAAAAGTGTATCAAACCCATCACAGTACTAATTGTGTGTAAGACTAGATTGCTAACCTCTGCTCCACGAGGAGGTACCCACACCGTGCCGGATTTAGACTTGGTGAGGCCTTAAACCAGTAGTTCTTAACTTTTTTGGCTCCATGCCCCACATCGCCAGCTAAAAAGATTATGTCCCCCTTACTATAGAAACATAACTTTCATACCTCACAAAATTAATGAGTTAAGCATCAGTTACTATGGAATCTATAATTATTAGTATTCTGTAATTAGGTATTGATAGTATTGTATTATTAGGAATTAATAGTATTTTATAATTAGGAAGGTTTGTTGTATAGCCATCTTGGTCTGCGAGAGGAAAATCCAAACTTGGTCTATAAGAATATCAGGATATATTTTTATTTCATAAGATACATTGTGTCATGGCTGAGAATGAAGAGTGGGAGAGAGATAATGAGAGCCAACAGACTGTTCCAAACAGGGGAACTGGCCCTGTGCTCCCAGGATCAGCTGCTCTCTGCCTCTCCGAGGGCATCCTGTGTCGCTTTTATTGGGTTTGAACGCCCACGCTGATTTTCCAGCCCGCCATCTGCAGTCAGGGTCAATTTCCTAAACTGGACAGCGACTTTCTGGCTGCCTTTTTTCCTGAAGAAACTAAGAGTTAGGTTTAGGGTTGAGGGTTAGGATTGGGACGAGGGTTAGGGTTGGGGTTAGTACGGTTATGGTACAAATTAATGTAACTAAGTATAAACTGAGAAAAAAAAATACACATTAAATTATAAGACCTTGAACAGTAGGGAAAATCTTGGAACAAATTAACTGCACTAATCAAGCTATATCTGTTTATGTTTGTCACAGCGCGTATACTTTCAAGCGTATGCGCCTATCGTGGTATATCGAGGGTTAAGGTCAAACAACAAATTATACACCCGAGATGCGAAAAAAGGATTAAAACGATATTAAAATAAATGTTTTGTACAGAATAAACAAACTGGGTAACAAAAAAGACAAACTCAGGGATTTTTTGGTGGGCAATAATTGTAGTTTTATCAAACAATAAAACAGGAAATATTCTGGGGAGAGTAAATAGTCCCTTGTTCGTTGAGGTAAATTCCAGGGAGAAAAAAATAGTCCTATTGATCATTGAGGTAAATTCTGGGGCGAGAAAATAGTCCTATTGAGGAAAAATAAATAGTGAGGTTTCAAAATGTTCAAATGGTTTAAAAATGTTGATTTTGGTCCACAGCCTTTAGAAAAGGCAAAAGAAAGAAGAAGAACCTATATCTCCTCGAAGATAGGATGATCGTGTCTCTCCTTTGCCAGGGTTCAAAACACTGTGTCAGTCGGCTAGGCTGCGAGCAGCACGCTTTCGTGTCTCTGTCCCACTCCACCGCTCGGGTGCTACTGCTGTCTGTACCTTCTTTCTTCCTTCCGCCTCAACACTGAATTCAAATCCCGGGGAAACGGGATCTTCCCAAAATCTTTCCTTTGTCTTTCGCGCGCCAATTTTTGTAACTCTCGGACAGACAAAATTCTCTGTTTACATTTTTTCTCGTTCCTCAAGGGGCTTAACTCAGATGGACGACTCAGGAGTTATCTCCCTTCCATTCTCTTAATATGTTGCATTGAAAAATAATTAAAAATTGAATATTGGGTGTTGCAGAAACGGACAGAAAGACAGGGTGCAGTTTTACATTATATGTACATTGCAAATCGAGCACCACTTTAGAGCCAATTCACTCTTTCCCTAAAAAAGTTACTTTTTCTAAAAAACAAAAAAGTCTCCAAGAAACTAAGATTCAGTTAAAGCAGTTCAGACTTCATAGGAAAAATATGTTTTTATAACTATTTCCTTAATTTCGATTTAATGAATATTGACCCTGATAATTTCTAAGCTTAGCCTACTCTGGCACAAAATCCTGTGGTTCAGGATCGAACTCACTACAGGTTACTAACTACTGCACTATGGTGAGGCATTCTATATAGTTTATTTATTTTCTAAATGCAACAGCGCACTATGAAGGTTAACAATTGAAGTTTTATTTTTACACCAAGAACTAAAGCTTAAAAACATTCCGAAATTGCCAAATAAATAACTGAATCATTTTAGGATCGAACCCTGCTGTGCAAAAACATTTTCTTCGGCAAAACAAAAGTACTCACCAATATCTGTAAAATATATATTTTAAAAAATCATATTTAAAAAGTAAAAACCCATCCAAATATTTTGACAAAAAAAAAAACCGAGAGGCTGAAGTAAAAAAAAATATTTCTTCTTTTCTTACAACAAAGTAAAATTCTCTAGTGTTTTTATTTTCAGATCACGTTTAATGTCGGAATTTGTCAGAAAAATAAAAGATAATTTTCTCAGAATAACTTTGTCTGGACATCCAGGAGTTTTTATAAATATATGGATTAACTCATGGATCTCCTTTTGTCTAGTCTAACTTGATACATTCTTAACTGAAGGAAAAACTAAAAAGTTATTTGAGTTTTAGTAGTTCAATAAAAGTAGACTATTTCCTATAGTTTTGAGAAGGGTCATTAATATTCAAATGGTTCTTGAATTCCTTCTTGTTATTTGTGTTGTAAACACGACGTTTCGGCCGATCCATTCTTCGGCCTTCTTCAGGTGTAAAAACTGAGTGTGATGGGTTAAACAGAAGTTATGTTTAATGGGCATAACCTTTATAGCACATGGCCCAGGTGTTTCAGTGTCTTTGTCTTGTTGGGTTTAAGTCTGTTGAGAAGTGGAAGCCACATCGGGTTGAATCCGCACTTGTCTGGCTAATGCATTTAGTCAACATTTTGATGTGAGCTGCCTCTTTGATTTTTCTCTGCTTCCAACATTGTTTTCTGTCAATAATCTGAACTTCCTCCCAGAGAGGAAGATGGTCGCCGTTCCCTCTCCTGATTATGGCCTTCTTGTGTTCATCAAGTCTGACCTTGAGGGGGGCAGCCCGTTTCTCCGGTATAGACAATACTACATTAACAGGGGATTACATAAACACAGTTGTTCACCAGTTTGGGATCATGAGTAGGGGCAACCTTACTTACAACCTTGGAGTGTGTGTACGTTTGAAAATGACCTTGATGTTGTATTGTATACATACTTTTTGAAGGTGTTCACCAATCCCTTTTTGGTAGGGTAAGAGAATAATAGGAGGCGGAGTAGGTTTGGGTAAGAGACCATTAGCATTAGCAGCAGTAGTAACGGCTGTTCCTTTCCTGGTCATAGAATGGGGCGGGTATCAATTTCTTTCAAGAGCTTGTTTGATGGGTGACAATTCCTGTTCTTCCAAATATGGTGTGCTACTAATAGAAGCTGCTCGGACTTTTAAGCAGTTAATGAGTCCCTTTTTTACTGAGTAAGGGTGATTGGAGATAAAATTGAGGTAGAGACCAGTATGTGCGTGTTTTCTGTAGACAGATGTGCTCAGGCTATTCTCCGTATGTGTGACCAGAACGTCCAAGAAGGGGAGCATGTTGTGTGTTCTTTTTCCATTGTGGACTGTATGGAAGGTCTAATTGAATTCCCGTGGTTGAGGAAGACTTGTATGTCAGTATAGTGGGGCCACAGTAGGAAAGTATCATCCATGTATCTGAGCCATAGAGATGGTTTCAGGGTAGATGAGCCTAGGGCCAGACTCTCAAAAGATTCCATGTAGATATAAGCAATAATAGGAGAAATTGACAAGCCCATAGCCAAGCCTTCATCTTGTTGGAAAATGTCAGGACCGAGTTGAAAATGTGTGGTAACACATCCATTAAGTTGTCAACAGGTATACTGGTTCATTCCGCCAGGTCACTGTCAGCTTCCAACCTGTCTCGTAATACGAGTAGGGCCTCTTGCATGGGGACCATGCCGTAAAGATTTACCACATCGAAGCTCACGATGAGTGATGAGGAGATGGGTGCCCCCTTAATCAGATCCACAAAATGGGTTGAGTTCTTTACATGTGAAGGGTTTTTTCCAGCTAGGGGTTTTAAATTGTAGGCAAGGAAATGACTTAATGGATGGCAAGCTGAGCCCATGCAGTTGACTATAGGTCGCAATGGAATATATAACGTCATAATTTCCAAATGTAAAGCTTTAAAAATGTGTGATTGGGGCCAAATAAACACTTGTCCTCAAGAATTATAAGGAAGGTAAACCAATAATACTCTCACCAATTACTTAAAATAAAGGGTTCTGTTTGACATACCCCAAGAAGGACACCAGACATGACAGGTAATAAAAAGAAGATAGTGTAGCCACGTGGATCAAATGCAGGGTTCTGGTTGACAATACATTGACAGAAAAGGGGATGAAAATAACATAGACCCTTGGGTCAAATAAAGGTTTCTGTTCGACATACCTGAGGAAGGACACCAGACATGACAGGTAAAAAAAGACAACATAGCTACCCTGGGTCAAATAAAAGGATACCAGACATATGGACAGGTAGAAAAAAAAAGACAATATAGCCCCATGGTTCAAATAAGTCCTGAAAAAAACAAACTTGTTTTCTTTTTAAGAGTTGAATAAAAGTAGACTGAACAACAAATTTAAAATTTCAACAGTTTAGTAAGCAAAGCTTTAAAAAAAAAAAAAACTCTCCAATCTTTAGAGAGCGAGCGATTAATTACAAATTTATTTTCCACAAACGAAAAAAGCACTAACTACTGCTCTACGGCGAGGCGTCCTATTATTTATTGTCTAAATGCAACAGCGCACTATGAAGGTTAACAATTGAAGCTTTATGTTTTACTCCACGAACTAAAGCTTAAAAACGTTCCTGATTTCTGCAGGAAAATGCCAAATAAATAACTGAATCATTTTAGGATCGAACTCCACTTAGACATACCCATGGCACATTTTAAATAGTCGACACCCTGTTTAAAAAAAACAATGAAATATAGTTGTTTTCAACATTGGGCCGTAGGGTTGGTATAATCGGTGATCAGTAATCGTCAGGCTATGTCAACAATAGCCGACAACATGTATGGAGGACTTTAAGCGTTTTTGAAAGATAGGGGGGAGAATGGGGTTGAGTCAGTTTCTTTAATGACTGGAAGTCACTTAATTGGCAAGACTTTTTACTTTACGGTCATCCGTAAAATAAATATTGTCCAATTAAGAATAACAAAAAAATATATGAAAAATTACCCGAAGCAGTAATTTTTAAAGAAATTATTTTATTGCTTAGAGTAATTTTTTATTTGATAATTACCATTTGTTCGTTAAAATGACATACATAAGTCCGTGGGTACGTAGTATTAGGTAGACCCACGGACTTCGTTAAAAGAAAAATACAGGAAATAGACACCTTACGAAAATAAAACGTCAAAATCG